>LOJH01020000.1:0-20959 GCA_001685095.1 Ellobius talpinus | reverse complement strand
GAGGGAGGCCGGTCACTGTCACAGACCATGTACATGACTCCATGCATTAAAATCTGTAACATGGAACTCAATGGGGGCATAAGGCAGGGGGTGGGTTTATCAGAAAAAGCCAGTGGTGCCCAAAAAGAGTTCAGAATTTCATTCTGAAATTGACTGTGGAGGTGGGTGGTTGGATGGGTGCATTTATCTGTGAATATACTTAAAACTACTAAGTCGTATGCCTCAACATATAATTTGTATTTTTTTAATTCTATCTCAGTAAGTTCCAAAATCAAGCCTGGGGGATCCCTAACCTGAGACCCTGAATACCAACAGGTTAAGATCAACCCAAGTCCCCAAGAAGGAACTCTCTGTGTACTCCTTCTATTCCGTCCTCATTTAACTCCACGTGCCTCAAGTCACCCACCTGCAGCTGCACAGCCGGAGGGAAAAGTGTAAGTAACAATATTTTATGTTGCCTATTTCAGGAATTAACTTAACTTCAGGGGAAACTAATTGGGGAAACAACCGCCAGCATTTCTGTGCTCTCTCCCTCCGTCTAGAGCTATCTGCCAGAGAGCACGAGGGTTCGCGCTACAATTTGGCATTCCCTCCAAACAGCTTTAAAATTGGAAAGGGGAAAAATAGCCTTCATCTATATGGGGTTGGAATATAATTTACACACAATTATACAACATAGTCAGGTTACAACATTACCTCTGATTAAAATAACAGAAACTCGGTGACAGGAGGACACAATCTCATAATGCAATGATCAGGATGCATTCCTGGGGTGCTCACACACCTCACCCTCATTCCCAGAAACCCTCTGCATGGCTCCCTCCCAGACTCATTTAAAAAATACTACTTCCTCTTACCCTTGGGGGAAAGCTGCAGTCACAGGGGTGACCTGTCCACAGATCCTATCAGAGAGTAATATCCTAGACAGTGGCACTGAATCATACTGGGCTGGGGTGGGGGTGGGGGCAGTAACAGAATAGGCATGGAGATGAGTGTTGCTTCGGAAAAGCACAGGAAATTAAGGAGCGTGATCCACACAGCAACTGACGCGGAGTGAGATAGCTGGCTGGCCCACACCCCTACCACAGGCATCCAAGCTGCTCTGTACCCACAGACAGCTGCTCCATCACTCCATCCTTGGGAATCCCCCTCCCCCAGCACACACCCATGAGTTGAACTCACTGTGGCCAAGGCCCCCAAAACTTTCTCCAGTGTTCCAATAATTACCAATACATTGCTGCAGTTAAAGTCCAGTGCCTCTGCGAGCCATGGCATCAGGCTAAATTAAACAAGCGCCCTTTACTGTGGTGACCCTGCAAGGAATGAGCACCTGCCTGCATACAAGAGGCACCTCCAGAGCCCCAGCCAGGCAGCCAAGGCAATTCTTCACAAACTACTGGGGAGACTGGGGGGAGGGAAGCCATACAGGATGGTGGACTGCCATGAACCCTTCCCCATGCTCATGGAACCCTCAGCACCCACCCAAAGAGAAATTTTCTAAGTGTGCCCAGTATGGTGGCACAGACCCAGAGTGATTCTTCACAGTGCCCAATCTTAAGAATAAGTTCAAACTATCTCCTGTCAGACTGCCTGTGCTTGCCTTAATTAGCACATCTCTGTATAGTATACACATGGGCAAGTGAAGTGCCCTAAGCTCTGAACCTCACTTTCCATCTTATATCAAATGAGCATAAGATCTTAGCCCAAATCACACAAACTGAGACCACCTGCTACTGTGGAATTACAACTGAGCATACATACACGTGAGGGAGAGAGAGAGAGAGAAATCAATTGATGAATTGGTTCATTGATTGTCTTCTTCCTCCAACAATAATGTTAAGGAAAGCCCACCCCGACTGAGCCTGTGTATACATACAGCCTCCCTGAGAGCTCCCCCATCACCTCTCTGCTCTAGTCCCTCCGGCGTCCACCCCCAAGCTCAACAATGTCTGCAGCTCTCCTCCCTGGAAGCTGGACCATATAAAGGTGTCAGGATGTATCACATGCAGCCATGGGATGCTCAAAACATCCCTTTCTGTCTCCCAAAGACTACATTGATAGCACCCTGGCAGTAGATGGTTTCCATGCAGAAATTAAGTTTCAAGCCACCTCGCAATCAAAAGGACATGCCTGCTCCTTTGCCTGTCTCTGTAGAGGGTCCCCTTGTCCTCCACAATGACCTTTAGGTACGGCCAAGGATGGGATGAGAAGCTGTGCTGAAAAAAAGCTACATCACTTACATGGCCCTCAGATTCACAACTAAGGCAGGCCATGCTTCAGCAGATGCTACTGGACCCGGGGAAGACAGTCCAAGGGAGAATTCTAGAACTATCCTTCCAGTCATTTAAGAACAACAACCTGACCTGCTCCTCTTTAGAGACAGAATAAAAACTTTGCTGCTTGGCAGGTTCTAAAGCCCCTGCACACCATCCCCCAAGCCCTCCAGTTGATTTCAGGAAAAGAACAAATGGCAGCCTTAACCCTTAGCCCTGATTACCGTCATTACCATATTTTAGATGTACGTGGCAATCAGCTCCTGATGAGCACGCTTTACCTAATCCGCAGCACGGAGAGGGCTGTGCATGCTGGCACTGGTGCTCCCATAGCGCAGACGCTTGGCCCTGACTGCCATCTTAGTGCCAACAGACCATGCCCAGCCCCACCCTCAGTGACTCCCAATTCAGGGGTCCAGAGGCAGATCCCAGCGTCCGCAGTTCTTCAGATGTCCCAAAAGGCTAGACTGTGCAGCCAGGGCTCTGCAAGAGGCTGCATCAGGGCATCCTTGGGCAAGAAAAGGGAGGCGGGATGGATGGCCAGGATCTCCTCCACTTGAACACAAAGGAAAAAGATGAGCAGATATGCAGAAGCCTTCAGGAAGTGCAAACTAGGAAGAGCTGGGTCACTGCCCCAGCTAGCTTCTTCCTAGATGTGCAGTTGAAAACGGGCATTTATAGGTGGAAGCAATGCCTATGGGAACTGCTACAAGAACCACACAAAATGTATATATTAAAGCACCCAGCCCATAGAACATTCTCCAGAGATGTGGACTGGTCCCAGCAGAGTGCAAACACAGAGAAGAAGGGGGGAAAAAGATAAATGGGCAAAGATCATCTCTGGCAGCAAGCTATAGTTGTTCCCTGTCAAACATGCTCTAAGGACCCAGCTCTGTGTTAGGTTTGGTGGATGCAAAGTGGATGGGAGCTGATTCCATTTCAAAGATGCTCACAGCCAAGTAAGAGGCTGGGCTTAGGAACACAAGGGTTGGGCACGCATGGCCTGAAGTTTGAAGGTCAGTGGGGGATGCTTAGAAGACTTAGGGGAAAGGGCCTCCCCTCCGAGGCAGAAGCTGGAGCAGCTTTGGTGGCTAGCAAGAGTCGCTGGCGGCTCCTAGTATGGTGGAGCGCAAAGAAACTGGGCAGGTGGGACGCAGATTCCTGCAGGTCAGGCCGGAGAAGCAGAACCTCCACACAGCTTAAACAAGGGAGGGGCTCTTCAATCCTGTTGTTAAGGAGAAAAACAGATCTGCTGGAAGTGGAGAGATGGAGGCCGAGCCATTTAAGTACTAGCAAGAAGGTCTAGGCAACCGAAAGGGTGTGAACCAGGAAGAAGATACACGGGACACTAGCCATACTGAATAACGTGCAGTCGAGGTCCGCTTTGCTATCCAAGACTCCTTCTTGCCTCTGCCACTAGACTGTTCTAGAAACATCCTGAAGAGGATGTCTAAAAGGAGAGAGGGTGAGGCAAGGGTTGCATAAAGAGAGATAAGCACCTTGCACCCTTGGCTCGGTGGTCTCTGAAATACCCAACCTTCTGTTAAGTCATAAATTCAAACTGTCACGAGGTGGGGGAGGGGATCAGCCCCTCTTGTCCCCATAGGAAGTACTGGTGTGGTTCTCCATCTTCTACAAGTAGGAGGGAGACAGGAAAACCCAAAGCAGCATTTGCAGTTAGACGAACACTAAAAGTTACAATATTTTTAACCGTTTCACCCCTCAAAAAAGACGCAAGGTGTTTTCCTAAACCCAAGAGGGTTGCAGAAGCTCTGAGAACCAGATTTAGAGATGGAAGGGAGGGCAGGAGCAGGCACCAATCCCAGCACCCTGAGCAGACCAAGAGGTCAGACCCGAAAGAGGAAGAACTTCCGCCGTGGGTTTATGAAGGGACCTCAGCAAGCAGTAGAACTCCATTTTCTTCTCTACAAAATGAGATCAGGAGCAAGTAAGGTATCAAGTGTCAAGGCTCCAGGAGTAGCAGCAAGCTAGGATTCTTGTGCTCGCAGGGAAGTGCAGAGTTCTAGACCTGCCTGGACCATACAACAAGAAAATGAGTGTATGTGTGCATGAGCACTCACTTAAAAAAAGAAGGCGGTGGTGGGAGTAAAATAATTGGCACATGAAACATGCTTAGCATGGTATGGGGCTGGAATGGCACACACAAATGCCTTCTCATTCTTCCACTCCCTTTCCTTCCGTCCCTCTGCCTGCTTGCCTGGGAAGGAGGGTCAAACCTTCCCTGCCTGCCTCCCGAACAAACAGAATGAAAAGCATTAGAAGAGGCAGTGTATGCTCCGTAAACTAAGTAACTAGTTACTCACAGAGGTTTCCTTCAGCTTTCCCCACACACCACCCTGAATGGGTCCACCTCTGGTTGAAGCCTTGGCAACCGTTTGAGAGGGTTGAAGACACCCCAGCATAAAGATCACAGCCGCTGCCTAGGAAAGGCAAAGGCTTTATCTGCTTTTGGCTCCACAGCCCGACCTTCTGGAGAGGAACAAATTGCTCCCCATTAGGAAGGTCATTCTGTGGGAAAGATAAAGCTATCCGTGCCTCGGGGGTTATATCTCTCTGCTACACCCATATCCTAATAAGTCCATGTTCTGTGCATGCCAGACGTACTTCTATAAACTCTCACATAAAAGAAAACTTGATTTTCCAGTGGGGTAAACGGAGAGAGAGAAAAAGAAAGAACCCTCCAAGCAAAGATCTTAACAATCAAACAGCGCTGGGCCAGTCAGGAACTACTAAACGTGAAACACAGCTGATGTTTTATAGCCACGGGGTCGGCTCCACTGGAAGAATACTTGCACCAGGCAAACCAGATCGAGAAGCCGTGCACACCTCCCACTAACTAGTCTGGATGGCTGTTTACGGAGGTTAAGAGGCAGTGGGGGAGCCATACCTATCAGCCAATGTGCAGGGAACTCACTGGGCACTCGCTGTAGTGGGCTATGAAAGCCGTCGCATGGCCCTGTGAATGGTGCCTACCTTTCTCCAAGGAGCACTTCTGACAGGGATATCTTCAACCTTTGGAATGGTAGCCGAGCCCACCTTGCACTTGGCAGCTGCCTTGCACAATCAAGTCCCTTTCATCAGGGAAGAGAGAGCTGTCCATCCGGTTAAACCCCATTCATTATGCACCTTCACACACACACACACACACACACACACACACACAGGCGCAGGGTGAGGTTGCGGACCAGGTGTCAGGAAAAGGACTCAGTCAAATTCGCCACCCAGAAATCTTGCCTCCAAGGACAAGACAGTGGTCAATCTACCCCCAGAATGGAATGAGGGGCGTCTATCTGCTTTGCTCGCCCCTGTACTGCGAGTGTAGAAAGCCAAACAATCTGCAGATGATTCCAAGTCCCTGGACACCATATCCGCCTCTTCTCTCGTTCTTGCACTCCTTATTGTGAAGCTGGGCACGAGCTCTCAGGAGATAAAAGCTTTGTTCCTAAGGAAAACAGCTGGCCAGAGTTCTGTGTAATAGCCATAGAGATGCAAGCAGAAGTCCTGTGATGGACAGGTCCCTCCACACTGAGTCAGGCAAACCCTTCCCTTCGCTACTAGTTGACCACCTGATAGGGTAGTTTTGTATGTGAAAACTCATTGGTGACATCTGGTAAGAAACCAATAGTATTCACAGATCTATCAGCAAATTTCCATCACCGATGTCACCTGCTATTAATTCCTCAATACTAACTAATGATGAGTATCACGTCAACTGCTACCAGCCCTAAAATCCCAAACTGAAAAGTTTGAGCCTCTGCTCGGGAAGATTCCAGCAGCAGCCGAAGGAACATGCACACAGTGGCATGACGATTGAAAAGAAGGAAGGATCTTGTCCTGGGTCAGAGGAATGGGAAGCTTCAGAGATGTGACACTGGACTGGGATTCTGAAGATTGAACAGGAGACTTTCAGACAGGCTTCGTCACATGGGCAGAAACAGCATCCCTTACTTCAGCCACTCTAAGTCTGACAAAGCTCCAGCGGAAATCAAGTGAGAAGGAACATCTGTTGGGAGATAAGCATGGAGACACAGGCAAGGGTGATATCACAGGAGTCTTGTGGACTGTAACCAAGGAGACTGGACTCCATCCTGCGGGCAAAGGCTCACCGGTCATTAAGTTCCAAGCAGCTGCCTGAACTCAGGCAAATCGCAGCCTATTTTAAGAGCCTTCTCCTGCCCTTCACAGAGGCCCTCCTTGTCTTCCTAAGCAACATCCACATTCTTGAAACCCAGGATACCTCTGAAACTATGCTCATTATGCGCAGCTGTTCCCCAGGAGGCATCTGGGGCTCAGGGTGGTTCATCCCCTTCAGCCCTCACACTTGCTGGAAATGAAGCTTTCCTCCCCTGGACCACAAAGCTTATCCTTCCAAACACCTCACTTTCTTCCTCTGCCCCTGCCTGCTGCTTCCAGGCCTACTCACCCCCCAAGACTGTGTGCCCAGTGGAGCCAGGACAAAGGAATCTGTGAAAGCATGGGGGTGGGTGATAGGCTCTAGGAACCCAGAGACGGTGGTCTGTTCCAAGAAAGACCTGGAAAACAAAGCAGAGGAACTTCCTCTGATCAGACTCTCTCCTTCACAAATTTCATGACAAGGGGTCTGGCTAAGCTCTCACTGTCCCTCAGTGACCAAGACTCTGGAGCAGCTACCTGGAGTGAATCTGTATAGAAAGAAGGGAGTAATAACTGGGCCCAGGGTCCTACAGGCAGAGCCAACACCTTAAATCAGGAAGACAAGACATCTGCAACTGAGCCAATCACAGCAAGAGTCTCCAGGACCCTCCCCTTCCAGGACTCCCATCTTCCTCATTTCTCCACCCTATCAAGTCCTTCAACTCCTCACATTTTCACTCCTAGGGCCTTCACTAGCACTGTCCACACCCCCAGCAATATCATGTCTCCTATCAGAACTCATCAAGACCTCGGAGCACAAATAATCTCACTCATATGCTACCTCCACCACTAGACTTCCCTGGACTGCCCCTATAATAATCTCACTCATATGCTACCTCCACCACTAGACTTCCCTGGACTGCCCCTATCTTCCTCCAGCTTCTCATCCTCACCCTAAGATTTACTTACTTTACTTGTTTGTCTCCCAAGCTTTGGGAAGCCAGATCCTTTGTTTTCCTTGCAGTCATACTTCCAGTAACTGACACCTAACACTTGCCTAATGAATGGATGTTCCAAAACACCCTCCTCCTCCTAGACAGCATGTCTCTGCACCCGCCTAGGATGCAAAAAATCCTGACTGGTGGTGCTCCCTACCAGCGCTTTTATATACATTCCTTAAAGGCAGAGACCATGTCTTATTTATCTCTGTATCCCCAAACCATCGGTGGTGCTCAAGAATATAACTCACTAACTTAAAAAATTAAAATTGCATGGATAATGGGCAGAGAATATACAAGCTGCATCAAATCTAACTCTCTACCGAAGAGATGTTTGCTTCATTCGGCAGAACAATGTCTTTGCCAGGCATTTCTTGGTTGGCAGAGCCCCATGCCAGGACTTCTGAAAGGACAAAGACAATCAAGACTTGCACCTGGGAGGATGAAGCGATAGCTCAGCAGTTAAGAGTACTGGCTGCTTTTCCAGAGGACTCAGGTTCAATTCCCAGCACCTACATGACAGTTCACAATTGTCTGTAACTCCAGTTCCAGGGGATCCAACTCCCAAGGCAAAACACCAATGCACATAAAATAAAAATAAAAAAATAAAAGACTTGCATCTATAGTGACCAATAGTCACCAGCCACTTGGAGTAACTGAAACCCAAGTTTAAATTAAAATCAAGTGCCATTTCCATTCTTTACCTGTGACAACCACATTTCAATGCTCAAGCCTGCATGGGGAAGAAAGTTTCCTTTCTACAAGAAAGCTCTCAACAGGCAACTTGCTAAGGGGACACACTGGACAAGAACCCAAAAGACCTGGGAAAGGGCTTATTACTAGCTGGTTCTAAGAGACACAGCTGAGAACTTTGGAAATCAAGAGTTGTTGCTGTCTGGAAGGCGAGGGGTTGGGGATGTTGGGTATTTGGAAGAAACATCTTCAAAGTTGGAGTTTTAAAAATGACTATCAAGAGATTGGTATAGCGGCACATACCTGCAAAGTTTAGCACTTGGGAGGTGGAGGCAGAGGAATCTCAAGTTCAAGGCCAGTCCAGACTATAGAGTGAAATCCTATCTAGGAGAGGAAAGAAGGGAGCTGGTCACAGATGATGAGAAGCCAGAAGAACCTCCGCCCACATAGTAAAAGGTTACGTGCAGCCAGAATGCTAAGCAAATGATTGCTTTACATGCCTCGGCACACATGAGCCTAGAGGGAAGCAGAGAGGCTAGCAGAGAGACAACTTCTCTCAGCTGACAGAGGAGAGCTTTGATGAATGCTGATCTGGACAGGAACAAGGAGAAAGACAGAAAAGGCAATGGCAGGTTGCAGAGATTTGACTAGGCAACTCCTTACTGGGGGTAGGACACGTGCAAATTCAAAGGCCACCGGGCCCCTCACAAATGCATCTACCTTCTAAGATGCCAATAACCAGAAGGCAGAGCGAGCCTATATTCACTTGGTGGTGTAAGGACTTGAGAACTACCCTACCTCCAAATGGTTCACTCAAGAGAAGTCTGAAACCCCACTCTGAATAGAGTCAGGGAGCCTGGTGAGCATTTCTGGACTCCTCAGCCTGTTCCCAATCCCCTCACTTAGGAGAGCAGGGTGATGAGCGTCTTCTGTTTCAATGCCTTTGGGGAGCACGGCTCCCGGCCAAATGAAAGGGCTTTGAAGCGAGGGCCACACGCTTTGCTCATGTTCCACAGCCCTGCCTTCCTGGTCCTCCCCGGCCACCCATTGCGGCCTAAAAGCTTCTTTATGCTCACTCTCGGAGCCTAGTGTGGACTGGTTCCAGCCACCGCTGTACCAGGGCCTTAACCAGGCGCTTAAGATGCAGGGCACAACTTGGTTAATGCCATCGTGGGTGGCTCCACAGAACCTTGGATGCATTTCAGCAAACAGCTAATAAGACCAGTAGATGGGATGCTGGGTAAAGAGTCAATGTGGCATTTACCAGGGCTCATCCTCGCCATCCCACCCCCACCGCACTTGCATGACAACCTGTTTCCATCAATTAGTCTATCTCTAGCAGCCAAGACTCAGTATATGGCCCTCAACTCCAAGAACCCTTACCCAACAGGCACATACTTTGAGAAAAGAAAAAGGAAAGCAGAGGAGGGATTTCTCAAACTGCCAGGCCAAAAAGAAAGGAAGATAAGATAGGGGAAGCACTGAATTCATGAGCAAAGAAAACTCTGGAAAACCTAAAAGGCCTGCCTGCCTCTTCTGGAAAACCTAAAAGGCCTGCCTGCCTCTTCCCACTCAGCAATCTGAGGTGACTGAGATGCACACGTGGTCCCCGAGGGGTATCACAGGGTGAGGGGCCACACTCCTTCCCCCCCCCCCGCAGCATCCCACAGCCCTTATCACCTGCCTACAGGATAGAGCGGGGCCTCTGCTTGCTTATGGACTGTGGCAAGAGGTAAAAAACCAATTCAAGAAATCACTTCCTGACAGGCTGACAGCTGACATTCTTAACTGAACACAGGATGTGCCAAGAAATTATCAGGTCTGGGTTTGCGCTCATTGATAGATGACAAAGCAAAAAAAGAAGACGACGAAAGTAAGGAATTAATGGGGGTGGGGAAAGTCAAAGCCAACTGTAGCCACATGTCTCATAAATCACGACTTTTATTGAACGTTTCACCACATAATAGCAGCAGTCAAATTGAATAAAAACACCCTTCTGTTAAGTTCCAAGGGAGACCATTCACCCCTACAGATGGGCCCGGGGTATGCAGAGGAGAAAACAGAACTTTGAGAAACTGAAGGGCTTGGAGAAAGCAGAATCAAAGGCAGTGAGTTCTTAACATGGCTTATAAAAACATGGGAGCCCAGAAGGCGGGGGTGGGAGGTGGGGATGGCAGCGGGATGAAGAAGAGTAAAGCCACTCAATTCGGGGTACACTGGACGAGTGGATGCAGTAACTACTTCTGATGGGCCTGTCCAGCATGTGAGAAAGGCAAAAGCCAGAACAGGGCCCACGTCTATGGCTGACCCCATGGACGGAAATCACAGGGACGAATGAGTAGTTCACCATGGCGATGCCCAGAACACAAATAAGCCCAGCCACTTACTTATGGATATGAGAAGAATGCACCAATCCATATGGGAGACTGGTTTACTCTGGAACCTTCTCCCGCAGTGACCCACATCAAAGCCTGACATAGAGCATGCCTAAACTTGGGGAACTAAGCAAGGGATACAGTAATTAAGACAGACATTTCCACAATGGCTCAGTCTCTGAGGCAGGATGAGGGGGGACAGGATGATAAGTTTTGAGAAGGTTTATGTTCCTCCATCCCTACTCATCTCACTAGCAGAGTAGGAGAAGAAATGAATGTGTGGCGTCCCAAGAGGTGACATTTCCAGAACCCAAGGAACCATATTTATTGTCAAATACATGTGAGCTACCTTTGGTCACCGTCAAGGTAAGGAAGCAGGCACACAGCTCCAAGCACAGAAAGCTCTCCACAAACATTCCAGGACCCAATGTGCTGAACCCCACTGACCCGGCCAGAGACCCAGAAAGTTTGCTCTTTCCCCAACAGAGGAACTAACTGAGGAGAACCAGCCACTGTGATGCAATACAAAACAAAAGAGGTGATGTAACAGCCAGAAGCATCTCTAAGGATACATTATGGGGAACTGGATGCCCTGGCCCAAGTCGGATTAAAGGTTATCAGATTAGTACTAGAGTTCAAGCTTGCTTTGTTCCTTCCCTCTCCTACCCTAACCCAGAAACCTTAAGAAAGGCTCTTCTGAGTAAAGACAGCTCTCTTTCCCCCTGAGTCCCAGGTGCGAGGAGCCAAGGCAGAGTGGGATAGCATTCATATATAGTCAGCCACCACTTTGCTAAGATACAAGGCAAAACTCCTTGAATATGAAAAGCATTTTCCAAAATATTAAAACAGTGTTTCCAGAAAGCTAGCGTCGTGCCAGCTGTTTGCTTGCACATAGAAAGCTCCTTGAGGGGTTAGGGAGAAGGCGTGCCACTGAATCAAACATCTAAGAGCTGAAAACCCAACCTCAAAAGCAGCTCACCCATGGCTCTGCCTTGCATAAGTTTCTCATGCTTCAGAAGTAGGTCAGGAGGAATTACGGTCTCACCGGCCCATTCTGAATGTTCGTGCCTACCCTTTTCAGGGATACCCTGTGGGCAGAAAGCATTTGAGCAACAGCAGCTAGAATAGTAGGCGGCCCGGTGGTGTCACGTACTATGTGTTGTATGTATGGTGTGGTGATGTACTGTGCTGTGTGAGGTTTTACTATATGATGTGCTTGGGCTGTGTGGTACAATGTGGTATTATATGGCATAGTACATGGTGCTGTGTTGTATTTTGTAACATGTGTTTTATATAGTATGATGTATTGTGCTGTGGCATTTTTGGTATTATGTGGTGTGTGGTATTTTGTGTTGTATGTTTTGTGTAGTCAGTATGTGTTGTAATGTTTGAGGGTGTGGTGTGCTGTATGATGCGGTGTGGTATGTGGTATTTTGTGGTACTGAGTTGTATCGTGTGCTATTTTGTGGTTTTGTGTGGTGTCCTGTGTGTACGGTGTTGTACCGTGTGGTAGAGTATTATGTGTGGTATATCATACAGCGTGGAGTTGTGGAAGAATCTTACTTAACACATGGTCTCCTATTTACTGAGCTGAATGAATCAATAATAAATCCCTATTGAAAAGCAGACAAGCTTGGCCTGGAGCTGGGAGCAATGAACTGGACTGGAACCAAACTGGACTCCCAGCTTGGCTTGACTATCAGCTGTTCCAATTGTTCTGTTCTGAGTAAGACAAGTGATTTCTAGAGGCCTTAGTTCCCCCACCTATGAAATGGGATAGCACACTGTAGTTTCACCCTACAGATCCAATCAGATTACTTGTGAATGCTTTGTAAAACTGCAATGACATGGTCACTGATGAACCTGCCAAACGGCTCACCCAGCACATGTGACTTTTCCATGTCAGTCATCCCCTAAGAGGGTCAGAGGGGGAAACGGACATAAGTAACTCT
Source organism: Ellobius talpinus (assembly GCA_001685095.1). Taxonomy (NCBI): domain Eukaryota; kingdom Metazoa; phylum Chordata; class Mammalia; order Rodentia; family Cricetidae; genus Ellobius; species Ellobius talpinus. The sequence goes on along the minus strand of LOJH01020000.1, from coordinate 8,534 downwards.
AATCCTATGCTGGCATCAACAGCCGATCACCTGAAGAGAGAATCTCCTCTGGGGAAGAAGAGGAAACCTGTGTTTCATGCAGTTAAAGCAAGCAGGTGAGCTCAAATTTCTAGACAGGACAGGACAACACTGGCATCTTGGGTAGTCAGAGGCGCAATCAGCAAAGAGGACTTGTGGGTTTCTGCTGTGGAGACGGGTGTCCTCTCAGTGCAGGACCACACACATAAGAGGATGAAAACTGTGAGCACAGTCTCCCCTTTCAAGGCTTATCTTCTGTTTACCCTACATCAGTCTGTTCCTACCATGCATTGCATTTAGGATTACCCCACCAATCCAACAACATCCATTCTGAGTGACCTTGGTGCCCTTATTCATGCCTGGCACCTCTACTGGTGTGATAGCCACTGTGACCAAAAGCAACATGGGGAGGAAAAGAGTTATTTCAGCTTACAGTTCATAATTCCTCATGGAGGGAACTCGAGGCAATAACCTGAAAGAAGGAACGGAAGCTGAAGCCACAGAGGAACACTGCTTACTGGTTTACTCAGCTGCCTTCCTTTTCCTTTCTTCTTTCTTTTTATAAATATTTTTTAATTCTAACTTTACTTTATGTGCATTGGTGTGAAGGTATCAGATCCCAGGGAACTGGAGTTACAGGCAGTTGTGAGCTGCCATGTGGGTACTGGGAATTGAACCCAGGTCCTCTGGAAGACCTCTGGAAGAACAGTCAGTGCTCTTAACCATTGAGCCAACACTCCAGCCCCCCTTTTTTTTATAGCACCCAGGACCATCTGTGGCCAAGGGTGGCACCACCCACACTGTGCTGTTCCCTCCCATATCAATCACTAGTCAAGAAAATGCCCAGAGACTTGCCTCCAGGCAATCTGATGGAGGCATTTTCTCAACGGAGGTTTCTTCCCAAGTGACTCTAGCTTGTATCAAGTTGACAAAAACCGAACACTAGGACACTAGGTATGCCTTCAACTCCCCGCCTAAGTCAATACTGAATTCCTAAGCGGTATTTCCTCATCATGTTCTCCTTATCGTCAGCTAATCCAAGAAGTTCGGGCTGGCTAAAGGCCTTGCGCCCCACTGCTTGAGGCCTTGGCCTCCACAATCACTGAGACGTCCAAGTCATCTAGAACCCACCCAATCCTATCTTATCACTATCTCAACATGCTCCAGGATGGTTTGACAGCAGAGCTGCACCCACAGGTCTGGAAGGGCAAACTGCTCAGGAGGCAACTGTGCATTCCAAGGCCACTTCGCTTGCCAAAGCTTTCTCTCCGTTCCTTGTTATAGAGCCAGACAGGTCCGACCTTTGGATAATGCAACAGGACATTGCCACCTGCCAAGTTCATGCTTGAGAACCTTAAATTGAGTTAAAAATCCACCCCCTTGCCCGCAAAAACCAACAACAAAACACCAACAACAACAACAATTCCCATGTTTAAAGTAAGCTTATGATTTGTACCAGGCACCACCCACAGCTGCTCTGGGCTACCTGCAACACATGGAACCTGAGGCACGGACTAGACACACCTCTGACCACAAGAAAATGTTTCGTATAGCCTCCTGCTGGCCTGCCTGAGCAGAACAAGTCAGGAAGGATGATGACCACCTGCACCCGAGAATGTGCTTATGGCGAACACTGTACTTCCAGCTGCCATCTCCAAAACCTTGACCTTCTATCTACTTTTCTCTCCCTTCTCCTATGAGCCCTGTTTATAATTTAGTCTGCTGGAGATTTGCAAACAATGCTCATGGTCCAGCAAGGATACATGAACTGAGTCAAACCTGAATACAGCTGTAAGACACTAGAGACGAGGCGCTTAGAGACAAACACTTAGCCCTACCTGTATGAGAATGCTCAAAAGCACCCAGAAGTCCCACTCTGGAGGATGAAGGTCTGGAAACCAAGATGATCATCCTGCCAGCACGCAGGGACATGTGTCCCAGCTATTGTCTGGCCTAAAGCACATCCCATGTGCCGACCATTCACAGAATGAATGTTAAATGGCATCCCCGGGGAGGTCTGGGAAAATCATCCTTCTAAACTTGGGACTTTGAAAGCCAATGTAGAGTCTACAGCCTGATCACACACAATATTGTCTGATCTTGGAAGCTAAGCAGGCTTAGGGCCTGGCTAGTATTGGGTGGGAGAAGCAATGTAGGAGCCTCCCATAGCATGAAGAAAATTGCCCCAGAAAAAGTAGAGGGCAAATAAAAATAATAATAATAAAAAACTAGACTAGGAAGTTCAGGATAGAAGTCCAAGGAATTGATGAGAAACCTTTAACTGGTCTGGACCTGGACCTGAACCCTAACTTCAATTCACCCAGGAATGTGCCATGTTACCACATACCACTTAGGTTAATGGTTACAGAACTGCAATGGTGACTGTGAACAGCCTGTCTTAAAACAATATAAGGTAGAATCACCACCCTATGACAAGCTGTCCTCCATAACTTCATCTTCTAGCTTCTCTAGTTGTCTGCTGGGGAGTGCTCTTCCTCTGCTAGTCTACGTTCGCAGTTTCTGTTGTGCGGGCTCCTCCTTCTTTGCTAGTCCACCGACTATGGCAGTAACACAGGGTGGGGTAAATGCTTCAAGTCTATTTCTTATCATTTGGTCCCTACTTCAGGTGCTGAGCTGACATGGTAAAATTCCAACAGTCTACTCCCAGGCCTTTCTGTTATGCAAGAACTGAAAACTGGGGATCACTATTTAGGATTGCCCTGAGTTCAAAAGGGGAAGTGGTATATTCTGAGCTTTGTTTCCTCTGGCAGCGGGGGTCAGGGAGGTGTTTGGTTATTTCAGTGGCAATATCCTGTGTCTCTGCAGAAACTATTTTTCTGGAAAGCTTGAGGAAGCAACAGAGGGGCTTCCTGATTGAGACAGCATGGTGGCCTCGATTCTAAACCCAGCAGCTGTGGCATCCCCGGTCCTGACTCAGAAGGACCTCCAGATGTCTGAAGTGATGGTGGCTACCTGAAGACCTAGACCTGCTGTGGGCTCTGAGCCGGGTCCTGAGCACGTAGCCTGGAGGTTTCTCTACCCGCTCGCATGATTACTACAGGCATCTCACCACTCTCCAGCAAGTTCCTTTCTGGTTTACACCAGACAGCACCAGACTCAGCTCTCTGCAGCTGAAACCAGACCAAAATACTGCCTTGGCTCGAAAAGACATAAACCAGAGTGTGACATTTCAGTTTTGGTTCTCACTAGCTGCTTGACCCGGGGACAGGCACTCACTAATGTTCACCGGGGCTCAGTTTTCTCACCTTAAGATGGAAACAAGATGAGGCCCGTGTTCCCTACCCATGACAAACATTTCCTGACCTTGAATCCTAGGCCCTTTATCACTCATAACTCTGGATTTCTTTTAATACAAGCAGTGAATCAATACAATCTATATATTCAGAAAAACTGTCCTCATTCTGTTTGATGATCAATGTCACATCATGATCTGAGACATGCTCACCTGGGTGTGGCAAGAAAGGACCCACAGGGACAAGGGCAACCAGGCAGGGGGGTGAAGACTGACACATGTCCCTCTAGAAACAGGTGGCAATACTGGTTTCTGTCTCGTCTATATTTTTAACTACAGAAAGTACCTGTTGCTTCTTTGTATAACAAAATAAATAGAAGGTAGGTGTAATATGCTAACCCTATCCCGACAACCCTAATCCTAACCCTAACCGTCTGCATCCACTATAGAAACTTCAGGAGGCTGGAAGCCTACTGATGGACGCTGATAGTGGATACAGGATGCAGGGAGTGATGGGATGAAGTGGGGCTCCTCTTCCCAAACCTGTGTGAGTGCTTTCTTGGGACAGTTACACTGCAAGTTCTAATTCAGAGGGAAACTATGACCTGCCACAAACTTGAATAAATGTTAACCAGGTAAGCTACCCAGGCAGGTAGGTCAGTGTTCAGAAGATAAGATAGGCCAACAAGCTCTGGAGGGAAGCTCCATGGAACACACTGAAGTGGGCCGTGGGAAGGCCCGGGTGAAGGGGACCAAGAGACACCAGACTGAAAACCCAGCGTCGCCCTCAGCACAAACAGCAATGAGCTTTGTTTACTCTCTGGTTTTTATTTCCCTCCAGTGCTGGGAAACAAACCTATGGCCTAATACATGCCGGGCAAGTGTTCTACCACTAACACTTATTATTATTTTTAGAAATACTCACTGATTTTTTTAAATTAATTTATGTGCCGGCTAGGTTTTTTGTTGTTGTTTGTTTTAGTTTTGCGTTTCGTTTTGTTTGTTTTCTGCCAACTTGACACAAACTAGAGTCATCTGGGAATAATATTAATTAACCAAAAAAATGCCTCTATAGGATTGGCCTGTGAGCAAATCTGTAGGGCATTTTCTTGACTGATGATTGAGTTGGTGGACACATGTCACTGTGGGTGGTGCTATCCTGGGCTGGTGGTCCTGGGTCCCACAAGGACTACCAGCCCAGGGTAGCACCATCCACACTAGCTCAGAATGGAGTATAATATAATAAAGGCTTCTTTATTTAGGGGTAGACTTGTAGATCAGCAGTCGTCTTCATGAGTGGGGAACATGAACCAAATCCAGCAGCCAAAGGGCTGCACATGGTGTTTTACATCTGTATATATGGTACATGTGGCCACGCCCAAAGTGGCTCAGTATCTTAAAGGCTATTGGCTGAGGGAGTTCCCACAGCAGAGCCAGCCATGAGAAAAGCCAGTAAGTAGCACCCCTTCATGGCCTCTGCATCAGCCCCTGCCTCCAGGTTCCTGCCCCACTAGAGTTCCTGCCCTAACCTCACTCAGTGATGGACTGTGACCTGGAAGGATAAGCTGGAATAAACCCTTTCCTTCCCAAGTTGCTTTTGTCCATACTGTTTTACCACCACAGCAATAGAAACCCTATCCGAGAAAAGCTAATATGCCAAATTTCTGTTGAAAGTATAAAATATTGCTATCTTCCCAAGGGGGACAATTTGAACTGCAAATGTATTTTAAAAGATAGTATATATAAACATACATATTATCAGTATTGAGATGTTTCTTGAATATATCACATATTAATGATCATGTAGCTTTATACACTTACATTGCATACACATACATACATAAAATTTTTTTAAGCTTCTCTGAAATACTCAGTGGTCAGTGGGTGCTAAGGCAGGAGGATTACTGCAAGTTCAAGACCAGCCTGACCTACTGGAGATCCACATCAGTCGGGGGAGCAGAGTGAGACCCTGTCTCCAAAACAAGAACATCCACAGTCTTTAACCCCGATCACCTCACTGTGCATTTTCATGCCTTGTTTTTGTTTGTTTTTAGATTTATTATTTATTATGTATACAATGTTCTATGCAAGTATACCTGAAGGCCAGAAGAGGGCAACAGCTCTCATTACAGATGTTTGTGAGCCACCATGGTGGTTGCTGGGAATTGAACTCAGAACCTCTAAAGAACAGTCAGTGCTCTTAAGCTCTGAGCCATCTCTGCAGCCCCACCATGTCGCTTTAATATACATACTATAAGAGGCGACAGAGAAGTTTGAATACAGATATGCCGGTGTTATTTCTAATAAGTCGTTCACAAGTTAGCCATTCAGTAATGGACACTGATCCCATCGAGTATCATCTTAAATCAACACACCAGGTAGACATATATACAAATATCCTTTCTTTTTTTGCCTTGAAAAATGGGATGGAATAAAGTGCACCAAAGGATTAATGATGATCATTTCTAAATGAAAAACTGTGGGATTAGAGACATTTTACCTAATACTGATAGTTTCTCAAAGTTTTCCCCAAGTTTCTGTAATTAGGAGGGGGGCAGAAGCAGTAATCAATATTCTAAATAAACAAACCATGATACCATGGGAGGCTCTCTGCTCTGTAAATGTCCAAGCTGGGGTCGAACGTGTACTCTCATGGACAGAACTCGTAATGTGACCCCATCCACTGTGTGAACGGAGCAGACATTACCCACTTAGCATGTTTGCCGGCAGTAGTGCGTTAAGCTGTTTTTTAATTAATTAATTTGAGTCATGAGCATTTCAAAGTGACTATCTTATGGAGCTGAAATGTGCATTTATCTCCCGCTTTAAAGCCTATTTAGCAAATTAAGAAGAAAACAGCAACGCTCAGGGAAGTTACTGAGCCTACCCGTGTGTATCGCATATAAGAGAACAGCTAGATCACAGGGCTCCGCTGAGGATGGAGCAGGACCACTTGGTAAGAACTCTAAAAAACAGGAAGCACTGTGCAAAAGCCTCACTAAAATACTATTTTCATCAGCAGCCTGGCTGCCTTGTGACTGTCGTGAGAGGTCACTCACACGGGCACAGAGGGACTTGTGATCTAAGCCTTGCTACAAAGCTCCATGAAGCTGTGGCACAAACTTATTCCAAGTAAAGGGTCTGGAATCTTCTGTTGGCTCCACAAACCCAGTCCGGTTAGAAACGAAATTCATAAAGCCATGAGACAGGTGCTGACTCTTAACCCAGTTACCCAAACAGGTAAAGCGAAATTTGCTCAAAACCCACAGAAGCATGGTGTGGTCACTCAGCCATCACCCTGTGTCACAGGAGACTCGTCAGGGCAGGTGTGCAGGGGTGACTCCTGAGAACCCACTCCTGGACCTCGGCCTCCAAAGACATAAAAACAAACCAAAGAGCAACACAGATGGCAGTGGATCATCTGTGGCCTACCCGGCAGTCTGGACGTATTCAACTGAGCCCTTTCTCCCACTGGAATGCCGGGATACAGAGGCAGTTCTTTCAACAGGAAAGAAATATGTAATCCAACTCTTTACTGGCTCTTCCTGGTCCGTCTCCACAATTTATCTGAATTTATGCTGTTCTGCTGTACGCTTAAGGTATTCTAAATTAAAATGCAAACAGAAGCACCGATAAAGAAAAGCACGGCGCCAAGGCAGGCCTCGGCAGGAAAAGGCACACTAATTCCCCTTCTGCTAACCTCGGCTTTCACAGCTACACAAGCTGATGGCCTGAAATTAACTCATTTGGTTAATAACTCAAAGCCACGGGCTGGGCAAGTTTTAACACTTCAATGTTGGTTTACAATTAACCCAGCCAGGGTGTCCTAAGGTGTTTGATTTTTAATTAGTCTATTGATTAATCAGCCAGGTTAACAACTCTTTATTTCTGGGACCCTTTATTCTGTCTTCTGTTCTTGTTAAAGGGAGGGTGGGGGTTCCTCTGGCTCTTTTATCCTCTGTACCCCTCCAGGTCACAGGCCCATCTTTCTCCAGGGACATGGCAGATATAGTATCAAGGTCAGAAAGCATGGAGCCTGACACCTGAACAGCCTGACACAAACCAAAGTACCCCTTTGTGACTCTGTTTTGTTCATCCGTCAAAATGGGATGTCAGATTCTGCTTACAGGAACCTTGTGCACAACAAAAGATGAGACTCCCAGAACAACACCTGAGCCAGGGGACAGGCTGGGCCATCACTTCCCTCCATTCCTGGTGCAGAGCTGCCTAACATCTACTCTGGGCATTGCACTACCTGCCCCTGCAAAGTCAGAAGCAGCTAAGAAGGTGCTATGCCCCACGGACTATCTCCCAGGGATAAATTCAAGCACATTACTCAGCAACAGGAGGGCCCCTTTCGCTGGTAGATGCATGTGTATCTATCTGATCGGTACAATCTCTTGCCTGCTCTAATCCTAAGGGTCCCATGGGTTTAGAGAGGTCACCACCTTTCTCAAGGTTACAGTGCCCTGTACCATGCAGCTACTCAGAACCCATGCTCCCATTCCCCTCAAGCTTCCCTGCGACGGAGAAGCACTGTTAATAATGAAGCCAGTGACACCTGTCGCCACCCTGAAGTAGCCAAGAGGGTAGCCACCTTCAACAGTCATGAATGATACCACAAAGCCACCAGTCCACCAGGGGATCACAGATCCTAGGACGAGCTTTCTCAGCATTTTCAAAAACATCACCAAATGACCAGAAGGCAGCCCAATATAAAAGTCCCTGGTAGAGAAAATCCCACCAGGCCTCAGAGACTGGGGAGGAGGAAAAGATGGCACACCAAGATACTGCACAGGGGAGACCCTTCATGCCTTCTACTCCTGTTAGAATATAAGCTCCTATGCATTCTTCAAAGGCCAGGTAAGAAAGCCTCCCTCCCGCCTCAGCTCACTGATCAAAATCTGTCATTCTCAGAGCTGTGTCACACAGCCCTATTACACATTGCGTTCAGCTGTCTATGTGCTCAGTGTTCTGGTGTCAGGTCACCTTTATATTGCACGTGTGCATGGGTGTGGGTAAATGCGTGCGCACGTGGAGGCTGGAGGGCAACCTTAGGGATCATTCTTCAAGTATCTTTCAACTTTTTTTTGAGACAGTGTCTCTCGTTGGTCTGGAATCTGTCATGAAGGCTAGTGTGAGTCAATGATCTGTGATGGAGGAGGATCATCTATGTGTTACTTTCTTTGGTTAATAAAGAAACTGCCTGCGCCCTTTGATAGGCCAGCCCTTAGGTGGGTGGAGTAGACAGAACAGAATGCTG
>LOJH01019999.1:421-13729 GCA_001685095.1 Ellobius talpinus | reverse complement strand
CACACACACACACACACACACACACACACACACACACACACATTCCCAGCTAGTAGAGAGGCTGAGGTAGGAGAACCACTTGAGCCTAGGAGTTTGAGACCAGCCAGGGTAACGTAACAAGCATCTAAGACTCCATCTCAGAAACCACAAGCGCAAACACACTCAATGGCCAAGGGATGCTAATAAACTGCGTGGCCATTAAGAGGTATATAAGCGATGAGGACAGACTCTTCATGAATAGGATTAGTACCACGTAAGGACAACATTTCCCTTTTTCCTCTGGCCTTCTGTCCCTTCTCCCATGTGAAGACTCATCAAGAAAGACCCTTATTACAAACTACATTTCAAGGCCTTGGCCTTGAGTTTCGAGCCTCCAGAACTGTAAGAAATAAATATATGCTCTTCATAAATTAGTGTTTGGTTTTTAGTTTGTTGTGACGGCAAGTCAGGTGAACTGAGGCACTTTCCATAATGTAGTAATTACTCTGGACCCAAATCTACCTTTTAGATGATCTATAGCACATCTCTAGGTATCATCTCCCACTCTTCTCCATGTAGAATCAGCAAGGTAAATCATAACCTATGTGCTCACTGGTGGTAACAATGGCCTATTCAACCTGATACGTTTTCCAGCCTAATGAAGAAAATCAACTATAATTACCAATAATACAAATAACTTAGAAGCTATTGATATTTTAGTTAGTCAGATTCTTAAATACTGGTAATGAATATAGAATCTCTCCAACTTTGCCATCCTGTTGTTTTTCTTTATGTAAATCCACCCTATAAGTTGTTGCCTGCATATTTTTCAATAGTGTAAATTTGATTGTGTTACATTCTAGCTCAAAAAGCTTCCTTATATCCCTTCAAATATAAATATAAAATAGCATATTAAAAATATTTTTATTTTTACCTAAGAAATTAGTCAGAGATTCATGTTGTATGGAAGCCTAGAACACACATATATATACACAGAAGTATAAATAGACACAAAGTCAAATGAAAGCAAACACATTTTTTCCCTCACCACGTTATTTCCTTTTTGCTGTTTTCCTCCTATTTGGGCAGTGCTGGAATCCAAGACCTTGTTACTGTTTGGGATGTGTACGCCTATGATAAAATGCACTAAATAAGTTTCAAAACTAAAACCTGCACACTGTTACTCTGTAGCATGCTCAAATATGAAAAGTTAGGGTTCCTATTGATGTGATGAAACACCATGACCAAAGCAGCTTTGTTTCACTCACAGTTCTATATAATAGTTCATCATCAAAAGCAGTGATGGCAGTAACTCAGACAGGGCAGGAACCTGGAGGCAGGAGCTGACACAGATGCCATGGAGGCGTGCTTCTTATTGACTTGCTCCTCATGGCTTGTTCAGCCTGCTTTCTTATAGAACCCAGGACCACCAGCCCAGGGATGGAACCACCCATAATGGGCTGGGCCCTTTCTCATTGATCACTAATTAAGAAACTGCTTTGCAGTCAGATTTTTTCAACCTTTTTTTATTTTTTTCCTTTTTTATTCATTCTTCTTTCATATATTGCAATCCCAAGTGTAGTTTCCCCTCCCTCCTCTCCTCCCAGTCCCTCTTCTGTCCACCTCCCCTTCCTCCCAGATCTCCTCTTCCTCCTTTCCCTTCAGAAAAGGACAGGAATCCCAGGGATATCAGCCAAATATGGCATATCAAGTTATAATAAGACTTGGCACATCCCCACATATTATGGCTGGACAAGTCAACCATGTAGGAGGAAAAGGGTCCCCCAAAAGTATCAGATATAACCCCCGCTCCATTCCCACTGTTAGGAGTCCCACAAGAACACCAAGGTACACAACCATGGCATATATGCAGAGGACCTAGATCAAACCTACACAGGCTCCTTTGTCAGGTCAGTCTCTGAGAGCCTCTTTAAGCCCTCGATAGTTGATTCTGTGCACCATTTTTTGTGGTGGCTTTGACACCTCTGGTCTCTCCAATCTTTCCTAGGTCCACAGGATTCCCCACTCCGCCTAATGTTTGCTTGCAGCCAGATCTTATGGAGGCGTTTTCTCAATTGAGGATCCTTCCTCTCTGATGACAATAGCTTGTGTCAAGTTGGCACAAGACTAAGTAGTACAGAAAGTTTCTGCAATGTCCTACAAAACCTTCTGCAGCACAACCCAAGCCTGTTTGTATAAATCATTTATGAAACTTAAATTATTTTTTAAAATTTAAAAGGCATCAAAATCTAAATTTCTACCTTTGAAAATTCTTATTCCTAAAGTTTTGGGAAGGTTCCCAGAAATTTGTGTTTTTTTTTATCAACTTTGCAAGTTTAGATAAAACTACTGTTTCTATGAACTTCCAGTCCTTCCTCCATCACAAATATTTCTTGCTTCCTGAACCCTTTCTTTAAACCTTCATTTTCCTCTCTCCAGAATCAGCATCTCACTTACTGTCATCTTTTCAGGTCTTTCTACTTATTCCCCAAGCAAAAGAATGTCTCATTTCTCTGGATTTACTATAGATACTTGCTTTGGTCTTTTGATGATACATCTCTTGTTCTGTCCCATGTCCTTATACATTATAAACAACCATATTATAGTATAGTAATTTTCCCTTAGTGAGGGATGAAATGATCCAGTTAAGCCAGGATTTCTGGGTTTAATTTGTTTGCGAGAGAGTCTCACTATATAGCTCACACTAGCCTTGGGTTTGCTATCTTCTTTCCACCACCTCCCAGATTTGTGGGATCCCATGTATGCACCACCAGGCCTGGCTCTAAAATCAGAATTCATTAAAATGGAACCTTTCCCTGTGATGTTAGGTTAGTTAAGAGAGTTTAAGTGACATCGGATTGTTAAATATTAATATGAGATTATGAACAAAAATAAGTGGGTAGTAACCTTTTTTGTGTGCATACTTATGCAACTTAGCCTTTGATTAATCTTCTCGATATTCTTTTCATCATATATTCCCCAAAGCAGGAGTAATGGTCACATCTAAATGCTAATATCCAAAAAAGTTTAGGGCTAAAATTTTCTTTATCCTATTTTATATTAGATTCTCTTAAGAGTTCCTAATGTCTGTGGCCAGAGATTTCCAGGTCATGTCTTCAAGTTTGGAGCAAATCAAATATGCCAAACATTCTGTTCCCATCTTATTTGGCTGCGCATGTTCAGAGCACTATTACAGTATTATGTTTTCCATTTTGCATGGGTATAAATTAAAGCACAGAGAGGATTTGATTAGCTCAGGATCCCAGAGTGACTGGCAATGATGGGAATAAGGGCTGGCTCCCCAGATTCCTGGCCCAGTTCACTCTGTACCAAACCACAGGTATGTTGCTTTTTTGCTGCTGAGGCCACACAGTGTTCCTTGGAAAGGATGCCCATTAGCTCCAGGAGGATGAAGGCACATGGGGAGGCTTTAGAGGACCAGAGAGGAAGGGTAAAGGCCAATGACTTCCTGGAAGGCTAAGTGAACCTTCTGAATACAGTTTAGAAAACATGTGGCTAGCTAACACTTAACTGGGTTTGAGGATATTTATTTTAAATGTCGAGCCACTCTGCGTTTATGGCAATATCTAGTTCTTCGCGTTCATTTCTTACTCAGTATAATCTTGAGAGAGGAGAGAGAGAGAGAGGCAGATAGGCAGGCAGGCAGGCAGAAAGGAAGACAGAGAGAATTAGAAGCCTCCATACAGTGTTTAAAGAGACAGTGAAGAGTGGTGACGAAAGAACTAGAACTGGAGATTTTCAATGACTGGAAACCTGACCTCCAGATACGGCTTAGAAGAAGGATATGCCCAAGGTTCCAACGTAATGCCAATCTGATGGAGGTCTGTAGTTGGAGAAGCTGTCCCTTTATATTCCTCTGAACACATGTGACTAGAATGGCTCACCCCAGGGTTATATGACACCAACAGCCCTGGTCACCAGAATTCAGAGAATCTTGTTTTATTTTCATTAAACCATTTATCTCCATCTAAACTCTTAACTTGTTAACTTCCTCCTGGTCTGTTGTCTCCTCTAAATGTTAAGCTAGGAGTAGGCATGCCTTAATCATGGTTTTATCATGCAAGATATTTAGCAAGCAAGAAACGTGTGTGCGCAAATAAAACAACCATTGGTGACATCATGGTGGGGGTGGGATCCTCTTCAGCACATGCATTGCCCTAAGAAATTACCTAATCATGAGCCTTGGAATGACTTCAGCAAGTGCATTAGATGCCTCCAAAATGTTCACTAACTTCACAGAACACATTAGCCAGGCCTCACAGTTCATTCAGGAGGATGAACTCAGAGTTTGCATAACCAGTGGGGCTAGTGTCCTACTGAGCAATCTTTTATACATATGCATTAGAGGAGGGAGGGCAGGTGTCCTGGGTGTCAGGGAGCAGCTATAGCTGGCTGCAGGAGAGCCCAGCCAGTGATGCCTGCTGGAGCTGTGACGAAAAAAAAGCAGAGGAACTCACAGTTGTTGGGTCTTGTGGTCACAAGGGCATGTGTTGCATTTGCAAGGTCATCATGGGATAATTCAGGGTGTAGCTTGCACACATTCTGCTGCTGAAAGGGAGATTCTTTTTCCTACCACATCCGACACATGGTTTGCCAGAGGAAGGGCACGAGATCAAGAGCGCTGATGAGCTGGCCTGGTGCTTTCAGCCACATCTCTAGTAAACCAATGACTCCCTTCTGACTCCCCCGAAAGCCAACAGATTCTACTCATTACCAAGTGTGAACAGCAATCACACAAGCCTCCAGATTGCTTTTGCCTGGGTATGCCAAAAAAAGCACTTTTCAAAAAAATAAAACTGTCAATATTTGATGGGAGGGAAACATTTTATCCTACGTCTTAGATGCAGATAAATGCAGGGTTTGTCTATTATAAATCTAGGAATTAAAAGCAAAAAGGACATCATTATATAGAAATACACTTAGGAAACCACACAGTGTACTTAATATGTGGAGAACAGATAAAGAGCAGAGCAACTGCTATTAGCTGGCTGGGGGTGTATGTTCATGCCCATAACTAAGTGATCCGAGCTTCCCCAAAGCCCGTAGTAACATGAATCAGACAGCGTGAGACCGTATGTCTAACTTGTTTGTCGCCCCACAGTAGACAAAGCATTTATATAGGAATTGGCAGCTTGTGGTACAACCTTAGCTTATCTGTTTGTGCTCTGTGGTCTTTGAAAAGCTACTTATGTTCTCTGAACTCTAATTCCTTCATTCAAATGTATAAATTATTTTACGGGGTTGTTGAGAATAAAAAGTGAGGTCATTTGAGCCAAGTACTTTGTAGGTATTTGTTTTGCATTAGCTCCTATTTTTGGCCACCCCATGATCCAGTAGCTCAGTCTGAATTAAATGGGATTGTCCCCAGGATTGTGTCATAAACCTAACCCTTAGCCGTGTTATATCCAACACCCTGCAGCATCCTGACTTATCAATATCTAACTTGTTGATGATGAGCTTGTGAAGATTACTTCCTGTGAGGCCTTTTTACCCTCAATGCAAACTCAATAAAGACTCGTTCAGCCTTTGATTCGTTTAATATTTTATTTTTATTTATGTATCTCTGCATGTGCATGCACACCTGCATGCAGGGAGCACGCAGGGAACAGAAGAGGGCGCTGGGTCCCAGGAGCTGGAAACCGGGGTCCTGGGAAAAGCAGCAAGTGCTCTTCTAACTGTTGGGTCATGTCTCCATTTCTCCCTATCCTGCAGCTTTTTAGACCCCTTCAATGGAATAGTACTCGCCAGCCAAATAAGGAGTGCCCTTGCTTATCATAATTACGTGTAGCATCTCAGACATTACTTAAGCCTAAGGGTGAGACCTTTAGAACCTAACCTACCAAGTACACCTTCAAAGGAAGGAGTTTAAAAATGTACTTGGTACGTTAGATTCTAATTTAGTACAAGAGAGGTAACTTGGCCCTGAGAAAACACAGGAGATTAAAAACAAATACTTTAGGGGGTCTCTCTTTGATGTAATTATATTGTAATCTGAAGAAACAGAGCTTTAACAGTTGCTTTTTGCCTGAACACTAGACATGCTGTGCCTTAAATTATAAGTTAATGCATTAGAACAACAAGCAATTTAAAGTAAAAAAATAGCTGAAAAAAACCTCACTAATCTACGAGACCATGTCTAATCAGAGTCAAAGCTACCATGATCACATGTTCTTAGAATCTGCAGTGAGGAGGGGATTTTAATTTCTGCAGACATATGTTTGCTATGGAAAATTATTTTATTCCTAAGAACTAACCTTTGTGTTCACTGCGTATTTCACTGAGCCTCTTTTATGTTTCTGTGTATGTTGCCATACACACAAAGTTTGTGGGGATAGAGAAAATATGCAATCCAAGGGCTATCTGCCTTCAAATGCTTACTTTTTCATCATTAACATAAAATAACCACAAATCTTTAAGTGTGAGATTACACAACAAATTATTGACTCGGAGTTTTAAGTACTGAAGGGCTCAGGAGACCGAGAAAGAATCTAGAGAAAAAGGAAGGCTCAGGAAAGATTGAGAATCTGGAGAAAATCCCCGAAAGGTAAGTGGATTCCCAAGCTGGAGGGTGGACTTGGAAATGAGATTTGTTTCAACACATACATGCTCAAATGTCCTTAAAGAAAAGCGTTTGAATTTTAGAACCTTTCTTATCCATATAATACATACGGTGATGTCTAATTCTATAATTTGTTACAAAGACTCAACAATGTAAAGAAAATGATAAGAATTTGCTACACAATAGGTACTTGGTAAATGTTACTAATATAACTCTTAATGTAGCTATGGCCCCTACCTCCTTTTTTTTTAAGTGACTTCACTTAACCATGGAAGTAAGTTTTGGCAAATTAGTACAGACATCACGTGAGAGAGGAAGCTGCGAATGGAGTCAGAGTCAAGAAAACTGCAGCACGGATTATCTGTTCGTTAAAATGATTTTAAAAAATTCATTAGTAAGAAGAGTTACAGTTGAGCTCAAGGTCTGTGCAAATGGAAGAACGCTAGAGATAGAACAGGGGAAGTAGAAAAAGATACACATGGAAGAATCAGTGAGGCTTGGAGTGTTAAGACACCAAGATAAGCCGAGCTCTGTGTTGAGTAGTCAGTGAGCAAAACACACGTTGACAACATTAGCTAAAGAATTCGATTGGGGGAAACAAACAGGAATTTAGGTTGCAGATAGCACCAGTGACGACCAAATGAAAAAGAGACAACTGAGAGACTCCCCATCAGACTGTTCAAACATGAGAGCAGAGAAAGGCGAGCCCAAGATAGGGAAAGGCTGTAGTGAAGGAAAGGAAGGGGCTAGCATGGGAAGCAGAAAAGAACCAACAGAGGCAAAGAGCAGTATCAAATACATCAGCACCAAGAGAATGGGACTGGGCAAAATACGACCGCATTTAGCTAGCTACAAGGTGACTCAGAGATAACTACATCAAGGCAGCTTATTCTTTTAGACGAGGAGGCTGGAAGAGGCACTCAGGGCAGTGTTGTAAGGCCCTGAGCTCCACTGCTGGCCCCAAAGGAAAAAGTTACAGTAGGAAAATATTAAGTGATTTTGAAATGAAAAATCACAGATCTAACGTTTTCCAAATCTGGCAGACGTCTATCTCTGGATTTCAAATGAACAATTAAAGGTCTTGAGAATTCCCCCAAATCACAGATTATTTTATATTTTTGGGCCACTTTACTCAGGTCTTAAAAACAATGGGTGACTATAATCCTAAGTGGCGACTCGTAAAGTTTCTTTGTTTACTGTGGCTGAAATGGAATACTTGAGACTGGGTAATTCATAAAATGTTTTTATCTTGGCTTATCGTTGCAAAGGGCAGGAAGACGGTGACCGCTGGACACCTCCAGAGAGGGCCTTGTTCTGTAAGAGTACAGTGAGTATAGTATGTGGAAAGCTAGCGGGCACAGGCAATAAAAACAAACAACTAATTGCACAGTTACACTTTGCTATGTAAAACACAATTTATGTCAGTTTAGCTAGGGAAGACCATTTCTCAGGCCCTGTCCGTCTACAGGGCTCTGGTAGAGGGTCCAGCCAGCTGCACGGTTAGGATTCACCGCACTCAACAGGACTTAGGTTAACCATAATGCTGAAGAATTTTCCTCATTGTCTTCGTCTCCGAATGTTGCCACAACACTGTAATTGAGTGGATTCTATGGCACTTTTGAACTTACACTGGCCAGTACAGAGTGGTCTTGGACTCTTGAGACAAACCGTCAGCTTTCTCCATGGTGGACATTTTGTAGTGGACAGTGGTAGCCGTGAAGTCATCCGTCTCTTTGGATTTTTTTTTCTTGTCCCTCCTCTAATAAGGGCAAACACTCCCAGTAGGAACTGCAGTAATATTGATGGTCTCACTTGTTCTATGTCGCAGAGGCTACTCCTTCACAGAGCATGCTCCACGGACGCATGCATGCTGTCATCACAGGGCTGTCTTATTTTCTGGATCTTTGCCATCTGCTACGTTTAATCGTGGCCTCTTAAATGAACCCTCCTACGAGGCAGTCAGCTTCTGCCACTTGTACATTATCCCTTTGGCTGGCTCAAAAGCAGTTAAAATGGTCTATGGCCCCACCCCAACAGCAGTTAGTGGGACCTCTGAGAGTAAGGAATGGGTGACTGGAGGTTAGACAGATTACCCGATAGGCAGACACAGGGAGGTGAGGGATCGTGACTAGATTATAAAGATGGAGAACTCCAAAGATGGCTGGAGTTCTCTCACCATCCTGACCTAAGTGGGGGAGGGGGACCGGGCAGCTTCAAACCCTAGGAGCCCACCTGACAAGTTCAAGTCAGACCAGGATTGCTGACTCTAGAACTATGGACTATCAGCCTATCTTTGTTCATCACTAACTGGGGGTGGAAGACCCTTCAAAGGCCCTGATGAGGAGAGACCCCGGCTTCCGCTAGCAGGCCCCATCTGCTTTAAAGTGATCTTCCTCTTTATGCGCTTTGCTGTGTTTTCTCACTCGTCACAATAGCCTTTCTTTCCCAGACAAAAACTACAATCACATCCACCACATAAAAAATTAAAAATACACATCCAGAAAACAAATTAATTAGAAATAATAAAATTTTCAATATTTAATATCCAAGTTATAATTGTTAGAACAAAACATTTAAATGTAGACGATATTAATTTACTTGATATTTTCCACTTTGGTTTTTAACACAGATTTTTCATTTTCTGTTGGCACTGGCCACATTACTAAGTGTGACTCTGAAGGTGCAACAGCTCAATGCTATTGTACATGCAGCTACGTATACATCCATGTTTTATAAGGATGAAAATATTTTATCTGCTATGAATCTGGATTTGACATTGAGTTGCTTTTCCTAAATTTAAAATTTTCTCAACAATTGGTACTTGAAAAAACTTGTAGTCCCTTATGAATGCAGAAGGCCTCCTACAAGGTCGTCGGCATTACAAAACTCAAGGGTTGAATTTGTCAACTTAATGACTTCTTTTCGCCCAAAACATGTTATTTCTTTGAATACAATTCATAATGAAATGAACATATTATGCAAAGAACCTATTAATTTGCAAGGATGACTCATTAGTAGCTGCTGACATTGCCAGGAACATAAACTTATAATGTGCTCACAAACACAGACAAAACTGACCAGATGACTGTCATCCCTGCAAATGTCACCTTTAGCTTTCAAATCCCCATGTCACGGTCCTTCTTTGGGTTCCTTCTAACTATTATCTCTCTATTGAGTCTTCATTATCACAGGAGAATTATAACACTTTCCCTCATTTACTGATTTCTCGGAATTTAGGGAAGATATCTAAATTTCATGGGAAATAGTATGAGGGAATTCCTATGTGGAAATTTCAAACATGTCGTTTCCCCCCCCCATAACATTAAGAAACTTTAAGCAGCAAGTAACAGAAACATGACAGGATTAATTATATCCACAAAAGAACATCTGAGCAATCAGGGGTGTAGGTTTGGGGGATGGATGGAGCTAGGTGGTGGAGACAGGCATGCAGGTATGCTGCCCTGGGCTTGATCCCCAGCACACTGAGGAAAAGCTTGCTTAACATTCTTCACGTTCCCACTCCATTTATCTCCCCTGGAACATAGGTTTTCTCTGGTCACAAGGCGGGTGAGGATTGTTTGGGGTACCATATTTTCTCATTCTAATATCCAGATTAAAGAAATGATAATTTATTTTCTACCACTCTGAGTTTTAATGAGTAAAATAATCCTCACCAAAGTAATCTTTACAAGGAGTCTTCAGTGACTTTCCCTCATGCTAGAAACAAGTAGGATATTCAGCTCTAAGGCAGTCATGGCAGAGGGAAAGAGAGCGGTCATAGCCAGGATAGGACAACCAATTTAATCTGAAGCACAATAATGGGGGCCAGGCATTGTCACACTGCTCAGTTTTATGACCCCTAACCTTTTCTTCTTTTTTTAAGTTTTCAATGTTTTGGAAAACTAAAAAATGTTTTTATTTATTTGCACAATAGTTATTACTAGTTATTAGAAATTTAAGTTCTGATGTTTTTAAAAGTTATCAATTTGTTTAAAATAATACACTATTTGCTGTTATTATTCTATAATGGGAAGAATTAATAATCTCTAATAATGATGATATATAGTCTTAAGATCTTGATATAGATAGGTTATCCTGGATTGTCTCACTATACCCAGAGGAATCACAAGGGTGGTTACAATCAGCAGGCAGCAAGCAGAGAAAGGAAGCCGTCTATGATCAGTGCAGCCTCAGGGGGAAAAAGGGCTCTGAGCCAAGGCGTGGCCTCTCAAAGGTGTAAAAGGATGAAAAGATTCTCCCAAGGGCTCCATAAGGGAACACAGTACCTTGATTTTAGCTTTTGAAACATTTATTTCTGATATATCTTCCTTCAGACACCCAGAATTATAATAAACGGTTTTTTTGTAATTTTATAGCAGCAAAGGAAACAAACAAGTGCACATAAAGAAGTCTAGACAACTCAAACATTTAGTGAGAGGAAGGAATGGCACTGATTTACGCTCCTGTGGCAGCCGATGGACTAATAGACAGGCAGATTCTACCATCCGCCTCACATCAGACTGTTGTGATATTGTATGTCATACTGGCTTTCAAAAATGCACAGAGGGGAATAGGAAAGGTAAACAACCTCTTATTACAGAAATAAAACTAGTTCTGACCTCGTGGCCCTTTTAGGAGGACCTTGGGACCTGTTGAGGGTCCTCAGAAAATTCTTTGGGGATCCCTGGTGAAGGGTGAAATAGTGTTTCCTATCCCCTCTTAAAGGACTCTTTCCCTGTATTCCTGTAGCAAACTTGTTTGGCACAGTGGTGATCAGATCAGTGTAGTGTAATTCTAACATCCCTTGATCCTCCCTTACCCTGAAGAAGCTTTTACTTTAGCTGAAGAAAAGTAGTAAGCACATGGACTGAAAACCACAACTTTGATGATTACAGACACACAGGGGAAAAGTAAAGGTAGAGAGAGGAAGGAGGATTTTGGATAATGGGTAAGGGACTTCGACTCTTCAGAAGTAAAACTGGAGATGAGGTGGGATTGGAAAGAAGGGACTCCCGGATGGGGAAAGGCTTCAAGCGAAGACAACAGCCACTAATGGCTAAGCCCAGAAAGCAGATTGGCAAGTTAGACGAACAGAGACAAGGGCCTCAAGACTTGAGTAGAATACGACAGAGTGAACAAATGCAATGAAGGCAGTTGAGTCAGGGAGATCAGGGTCGTGCAGGATACAAAGGATCTGGGGTCTTGTACCAATGGCCACAAAAACTCACTGGAGGAGACCATGGCATCCATCAAATCTGCCACCTTCTTAAAGGCTGCTCTTCAGCCCAACTAATTCTTGATCTTTGTCATGACTGCCCAAAAAGGAAGGGGACTTCAATAGACACATCTTACCTCAGGTATATTAACAACAGACAGGTAGATCTGGAACCAATCAGAAGATGTAACTTACACATCGCTTGATGCAGAAAAAGACTCCAAACATTGCAAGTGGAGGTGTGCGGCCAGAAACACACTGTGTGAATGCCATTGTTTGGCAATCGCAGGACTGCCACTTCTCCAAAGCAGTAAGTGTGTGAATGGCTTTGTGTGGGTAATGACTCCGAAATAGCAGCTAGTTTTTCTCATGTTTTCACGATGCAGGAAAAACGCACCAGAACTTGGCTTGTTTCTGGAAAATTCTTGTGATGCCCCTCAGCTGCTCAGCATGAGCATTTCGTCATCATTATCCCTGTGTAATCAGTTTCTGCAAACTACAGAATGGTGTTACAGTTATGTTTAGGGAATAGGCTCCGCACCTTCATCAAGTCATTTAGAGAAGAGCCTCTTTTGATAACAAGTATTTAAACATGTGTGGATAAGGGTTAGATGCCTAACCTGTAATTTATACCAGTGAGAAAAGTAACTGTCTCTCATTGGAAAATTAGAGATGAACCATGTGCCCAAACACTACAGTATTTTGTATAACGTGAGAAGCATTTACCACACAAATTGTCCCATACAAAAAAATGACCCATAGAATCCACAAATTCTGAAGTGAATAGAACTCTGCTTTGCACGGGCCTAGGAGTCAGGAATCAGATCCAACCAGTACACAGAACCACAGAACTGCAGGTGGCCCTGTTATTTAAAAAAAAGGTGGATCCACCACGTGAATAAGCTGAGTTACATTCTCAGGCCAGCTGTTGCTACTTGGGATCTAGTCAGGCATGGATCCTGAAAAAAAAAGTTAATCTTAACTATTGTGAAAATGTACATTAAACTTATGACTGTACAGGAAAAAAGCCTCCTTAATTCCAAGGCTACATATTTTCGAAGGAATTTAATTCTGACCTCTGAATGAAATTATGCAGTCTCTCCCTCTGCTTGGGGAAGAGAGAAAGGACGGGGAGGAACGGTTTTCTCTTTTCACGAAGAAACAGTAATCAAGCCTGTTGTTCAGCCAACCAAATCTTCGCGGACTCTCTGATTTCTTAGAGCTCAGAGAGCCTGCTAGAAACCTGTGCCTTCCTCCCGAGACTGATAAGCAAAAAGTTTGCTCTAGCGATGATAAATCTGCACGAGGCGGAGATGGTTTTGGCACCTAGTGTGCGTTAGAAAGATGAGCATGATTAAGGCCTCCCCCCCACCCAGGTCTCGCAGCCCGACTTTGTGTTTTGCTTCCATTTAAGAGCTACCCTTCCAGCGGCTGGCGGGTGCGCACCGAGCCTGCTGCCTGTGTCCGTGTCTCCAGGCAGGGCAACTCGGGTCGGCAGTGTCCCCCACACGTGTGACTGGTGTCCAGCCGCGGG
>LOJH01019998.1:0-20960 GCA_001685095.1 Ellobius talpinus | reverse complement strand
GCTTCTCCTTGACTCTGCCTTCTTTCTCCCAGCATTCAGTTTAGTTTTCCCTGCATAGCTCTACTCTGCCCTACCAGGCCAAGCCAGTTTCTTTATTCATTACCAATAAAAGCAACACATGTACAGAAGAACTTCCTACATCAGTCCACCCACTTCCCTCTATCTCCAGCATGTCTCTTAATCCAGCCCCATCACCCATCCCATTGAACAGAGATTGCATTAAATCCCTGAAAGTCTCTCCAGGTCCCATTTCCCAAGTATTCTCCTGACTTCAGTAAAAGCCACTTTCCTAAAGCTTGAATCACTTACTTTGTCTCGTTGTGTGCATTCTAAAAGATTTCTAGCTGCACTGAATATATTCATTTCACCCTGGTTTGCAAGAATCCTATGTGAGTTGTTCAGTTTCCTCTCTCATTCATTTGCCATTCTCCCAACACTATTTCCTCCTTAAGGCTACTTCACATTGCTACATGGTAGGCTAGCTCCCACCCTGACCTGCCAGCTACATGGCTTCTCCTTGACACTGCCTTCTTTCTCCCATACATGCTATAGCTCCCTGTTTGAGTGTCATTGCTGTAGACTAGCTCCTCTTGGCTCTGTCTCCCACACCTTCCATTTTTATTACAATTATGATGGCAAGTGTTTTTTTTTTAATTTATAATCTCTTTCCCTCGTGTAGTTCTCTGAGGAGGTGGTACACTCTGTCTTAGCACCATATTCCTCTTCCACCAAAATGGCCAGTTCACTGTAAGCCTGCCTTTGTTGGCTGAATAGAGACGCGAGAGAAGTTCCTCTCTTTCAATGACATTATTACTTCCCTATCAAGCTATTTTCATGGATGATGCTGACTGTTACAGTCGTTTTCTTTGAAGAGTTCTCCCTCTGAAGAGTTGGGTCTGATTAAAGAGTCACCATCTTCTCTCCACATGCACACTTTTCTGCTTAGGCATGCAGAGTTTCTGAGGGTAGGCTTCAGTCTTAGATAGGGTTTTCATTGCTGTGAATAGACACCATGATCACCATGACCAAGGCAACTCCTTTTTCTTTTTTCTTTTTTTAAATGTGCCTTAGGCATGAAACAGCTTTGGCCGCCAAGCCAGGCATCAAGCTAGGGTGAACAAAGGTCTGCCATCTGCTCTGCCCACAACTGATAGATTTAAGAACAACGCCACCAACAAGGTGCTTTTATTTCTTCATCTTTTAATTAAATTTTTTCATTTATTTTGCATACCAACCACAATTTCCCCTCACTCCTCTGCCCCTGTTCCTTCCACCCATCTCCTCTCTACCCTCTCTCATTCACTCCCCCTATATTCAGAAAGGGGCAGGCCTCCCATTGGAGTCAACAAAGCATGGCATATCAGCATGGCAGAACCAAACTCCTCCCCCTCTATCAAGGCTGGGTGAGTCGTCCCAGCATGGGGAATAGGTTCTCAAAAGCCAGCTCCAGCACAAGGGACAGGTCCTGATCCCACTACTAGGGGGTCCCACAAATAGACCAAACTATACAGCTGTCACCCACATGCACAGGACCTAGGTCAGTCCCATGTAGGCTCCCTAGCTTTCAGTCCAGAGTTCATGAGCTCCTACTGGCTCAGGTCAGCCTTCTCTGTGGGTTTTCCCTTCATGATCTTTTCACCCCCTCCCCCGCCCCAGACAGGGCACATACAACCCTTCCTTCCTCTCTTCCACAGGACTCTTGGAGCTCAGCCCAGTCTAGTGCTTGGCTGTAGATCCCTGCATCTGCTTCAGTCAGTTATTGAATAGAGTATCTCTGATGACAATTAGGGTAGTCACCAATCTGATTACAGGAGAAGGCCAGTTCAGACACCCTCTCTACTATTGCTAGAAGTTTTAGCTGGGGTCATCCTTGTGGCTTCCTGGGAGTCTCCCTGGCATCAGATTTCTCCCTAGCCCCAAAATGCCCCAAATGCTCCCCCGTCAAGACATCTCTTTCATTACTCTCTCCCCTCCCTCACCCAATCCTGCCCCCAACCTATCCAACCTTATCCCTCGTGTTCCCATCCTCTTACTCCCTCCCCTCCCCACTCCCCCAGTTTACCTAGAAGATCCTATTTCCTCTTCCCAGGGAAATCTATGGTCTCTCTTTGGGTCTTCCTTGTTATCTAGCTTCTCTGGGGCTATGGATTGTAGCTTGGTTATCCTTTACTTTACAACTAATATTCATTTATGAGTGAATACATACCGTGTTTGTCTTTCTGGGTCTGGGTTATCTAGCTCAGGATGATTGTTTTTTTCTAGTTCCATCCATTTGCCTGCAAATTTCATGATGTCATTGTTTTTTACTGATGAGTAATACGCCATTATGCAAATGTACCACACTTTCTTTATCCATTCTTCAGTTGAGGGGCATCTAGGTTGTTTCCAGGTTCTGGCTATTACAAATAATGCTGCTGTGAACATAGTTGAGCAAATGTCCTTGTGGTATGATTGAGCATCCTTTGGCTATATGACCAAGATTGGTATAGCTGGGTTTTGAGTTAGGTTGATTCCCAATTTTCTGAGAAACTACCATACCAATTTCCAAAGTGGCTGTAGAAGTTTACACTCCCACCAACAGTGGTAGATTGGTCCCCTTACTGCACATCTTCTCCAGCATAGACTGTCATTAGTGTTTTTGATCATAGCCATTCTGACAGGTATAAGATGTTATCTCAGAGTCATTTTGATTTAAATTTTCCTGATGGCTAAGGATGTTGAACAATTCTTTATCTGCATCCCGCCCATTTGAGATTCTTCTGTTGAGAATTCTCTGTTTAGATCTGTACCCTATTTTTAAATTGGATTATTTTGATATTTTGATGTCTAATTTCTTGAGTTCTTTATATATTTTGGAGATCAGCCCTCTGTAAGATGTGGGGTTGGTGAAGATCTTTCCCATTCTATAGGCTGTTGTTTTGTCTTCTTAGCAGTGTCCGTTGCCTTACAGAAGCTTTCCAGTTTCAGGAGGTTCCATTTATTAACTGTGGATCTCAGTGTCTGTGCTACTGGTGTTATATTCAGGAAGTTGTTTCCTGTGCCCTTGCATTCAAAGCTACTTCTCCCTTTCTCTCCTGTTAGTTTCAGTGTGACTGTATTTATGTTGAGGTCTTTGGTCCACTTGTACTTGAGTTTTGTGCAGGATGATAGATACAAATCGATGTGCCAACATCCAGTTATGCCAGCACTGTTTGTTAAAGATGCTTCCATTTTATACTTTTGGCTTTATCAAAAATCAGGTGTTCATAGGTGTGACCATGGCTGCTCTTATAAAGAAAACATTTAATTGGGGTAACTTGCTTACAGTTTCAGAGGTTCAGTCTATTATCATCTTGGAGCATGGTGACATATAGGCAGACATGGTGGTGGCTACATCTTGGCTTGCAGGCAACAAGAAGTCGACTGATTGTCACACTGAGGGAAGCTTGAGCAAAAGCAACACACTTCCTCCAACAAGGCCACAACTCCCAATAATGCCGCTCCATTTGGGGGCCATTTTCTTTAAAACCACCACAACATGTCCCAAGACATCTGACACCATCATCAGGACCTGTACTTCTCTTGTGACCTCCTTGGAGAGATTTCAAAGGAGAAATCTATCTTCCACCCACAGCGTAGGGTAGAAGATAGACAGAGTTTATTCCAGAGAAAAGACTCACTGTCAAGAGGTAAGCCTGCAAAAGGCCATAGAGAGAGACAGCTGCACAAACGTTGGGTAGGCTTAGTTCCAAATTCCTGGGACAGCTTTCCTAAGGGACATTTCTCTGTCCTGATGATTGACAGGTTCATTTGGATCAGCTTTCACAAGAGTGGGCATTGGTATGTCCTTGTTTTTGTTCATTTAGACAAGGTCTCGTGTATTCTGTCTGGCTTCAAATGGTACTCATTAAGTAGCTGAGAATGATCTTAAACTTCTGGTCCTCTTGAGAGCTGGATGCCATACATAGGGGCCACCATGCATGGTTTATGTGTCTTTTGAATGATATCCTTGCACTTTATTAGAAGATTTACACAGTGATCTTCTAAAGTTTAGGGTTCCTGAAACCAGGTTTTCAGAGTTACCCACTAGTGACTTTTCTGGCATTTCAGGGTGTCAAACCAGGACCAGAGATATAACACAGTGATTCCAGTCCTTTGTTTGCCCAAGTTGTTGATTCTGAGAAAGGAGCACAAATGACCTCTAATTCTGTTAATATCTGCCTGGCTACCTAGCAACGTGATGGCTGTTCTAGTTCCCTTTCTGCTGTTGTTATAAAATATCCCAATAAAGAGCAACTTCTGGGAGAAAGGGCTTATTTTGCCTCATGATTCCAGGTTATAGTTCATTATTTCTGGGGATGTCATGGTGGCATCAGTGTGACATAGCCAGTCAGAACACATCCAGAGCAGAAAGAAATAGAACCATATATGCTTGCTTAACTCTAATACAGCCTAGAACCCAAATCCGGAAAATAGTGCAACCTGCAGTAGGCTGGGTCTGTCAATCAACCTAAAAAATACTAAAAGGGACTTCCAGGCCTGCCCATAGGCTAGCCTGATCTAGATAATCCCTCACTAAGACGGCAAGGATTCTGTTCCTTTCTAGGCACTTGACTCTGGGCAAAGACTGTAGCCTGTTTCTTAAGCTGTAAAATGAGTTAATAATAGAATCTGATAGGTTTTTCTTGAGGATTTAATGAAGTAATGAATGTAATTATAATGACTAGTGCAATGCCTGACCTGCAACAGATGCTTAGCAAAGCTCTCACTAATAATGTTTTACTTAATCAGGAAAGGCAAATCCAAATGTGCAGGGGTGGGGGCTGGGTAAGGATGGGAGTGGGGCATCTGGAGAGTTATATATTCTGTTTTCTGCCACCCTCCAACACTCTCTCCAACACTCCTGAAAAGGTAATGAACAAAAAGTGGTGGGCTTTAATTCCCAATCCTATTAAAAACCAGCCTTATAAACCAGTACTATGAAATTGCTGATATGCATTAAACTTTGACAATCTGAATTACGTTTAGGAATAATGAATATACATATAGTGGGCATTTTGTTTGTTTTTGCTGTTTTGAGGCAAATTAAGTCATTTGCCTGGAGGCCACCCACGTATTGGCGTTTGGTGACAGCTCAGTACAGGCACAGCGAAGGTGATCTAAACCTTTTACCCAGTGGCTGTTACACACAGAGTGCCAGGACAGCAAGAACTTCACATTCTCCTTGCCCTGCCCTCCCCATGGCAGCGTGGGTTTGTGTAGGAAGCGCAGGCAGCCTTGGTGCTCTGTGTAGATAGTGGAGTGGGAGGGGGTAAATTGCAAGCTTTGTTTCCCTCCCGCTGCCTGTCATCCAATTCTCCGCTTTTCTCTGACTTTCATGAGTGATGAGGTCATCCTAGCGCGAGAACATCAAACTCCTATTTTTCAAATTCAATGAAGGCCAGCCTTGTTTAGTCTGCCTAAACAGAGACCAGACCCATGGAGCCAGGAAGACAAGCAGCCCGCCCTCTAGTGGTCACACTGCGCAGTGCCCGTCACTCCAGGGAGAACCGACAGGAAGGCGGGAGCGTGAGGTCTAAAATGTAAGTTAAAATTAGATCAATAGTCAGCTTGGCTGTCTCAATCAATGCATTGCAGGGAGAGTATACAACCATCTATTTATAAGCTAAACCCGGCATTATCTTCCTCTTTTAGGACGCAGAGATCCATTACTGCGCGGGGCGGGGGAGAGGATGCGCGCGGAGCTGGATCCTACCACTTTACAGCTCGCTGGCTCGCCCGACCTCACCAGCCTGGGATGGGAGGTTGCTGAGCAGAGGGAGGACCCGCCCAGCCTGCGGCTGTCTTTGCTGAGGACTGTGCCCCTGCCGTGACCCCTAACCAATCACTCCCGCCAATCCCGTACCACGATTGACTGCATCCTAGTCTTTAAATTGACGGGGCCAAAAAGGGGACCGGGCGGGGCTGAGGAGGGGAGAAGTGGCGCAAATACATTAAAAAATAACAGAACTCGAGAGCCCTCCTACTGAGACAGGGCGCACATCAGTTGGATTCTAGCCACAGGCTTGACTGCCCTTTGACAAATGTTTCCAAACTAGCTTCCGCACTTTCCTGAATTATTCAGTCCCTGCTCAGGCAATTATTGCTGTCAATAGCTGTGGTTCACCCTCCCCCCTCCTCCATCATCATCCTCATCAAAACACAAACAGGAATCGATTTGTGTAGCAAGCCAGTGTAGTTCGTAAAGTCTGGCTGAGGTGAATCTGTACTCTATTAGCTCCGGCTGCCCTCCCCTCCCCCGGGGAAGGAACCTCTGAAATACGAAACAGATCTACAGGCAGCTATTGCGTTCATGTCGTTAAATTACACTCTTTGAAATATGCTACAGAAAAAAAGAGATAAAATTTCATCTGGCACCCCCATAATGCAAGATCAAGTCCTATTTTTCAAGAAATAAAATCTTGTCTTAGAGATGTATATAGCATATTATACAGATTTACTTCTTTATTTTTGTTTTTCTGTCTCTGATAATTTTCTTTCATAAGCATGTACTATTTTTTATGATAGAAAAAATTTAAGGGCCCAAAGAATTTTAATGTTAGCTTAAGTGTACATTAGATATATTTTTAGTATCGATCTATTAGCTGCTATATCATTTGAACATAAAAGAGTTTTGAACTAAAGATAGGAACTGTTGCATTCTTTATTTAGAAAGAGTCTCTTTCCTCCTCTTTCACTTCTTGTTGGCTTACCTCCAAAACCTTCCGCATCTGTCTCTTTCTCAGCATCTACACCGCTCCTCTCTTAGGGACCAGTCACCATTCATTATCTTTCACCTGTGCGCCCAAAATATCTTGTTCGCAATTTTTACCTCCGTCTTTCCCCAATGAGGGTCCTTAACCGCCACTGTAGCAACCAGATTGTTCTTTTAAAATGCAAATCAGATACTTCTTCTCGGTTTGAAAGCCTGCCTTGGCTTCTCAGAGGGTCTTGGTTAGACTAAATTTCTTCCCATAGCCAGAATGTAGCCTGCTGTGCCGGCCAGCTTCTCTTCTCTGTCAACTTGCCTGGGTATGGAATGACCAGGATGGTATATGACCCTTGGAAGTGCCTGTTTCCAGAGCTTTAGCTGAGGCACTGAGATGGACATACATAGCTCATCGCTCCGTGGGTTGGGGTCTCTGACAGAATAAAAAGGGGGAAGTAGGGAGGCTGGAGAAATGGCTCAGCAGTGAAGAGCACTGCCTGCTCTTGCATAGAAGTCAGGCCAGTTCTCAGACCCATATTGGCTGCTCACAACCTCCTGTTATCCAGCTCCAGGGGGACCTGAAGCCTGAGGCACTCAGGCACACACACACAAGTGCAGGCACACTTACACACATAAATAATGAAACATTTTAAAAACTGACAAATGATAGGTTTAAATAGAGGCCTAAAGCTGTGTGTTGGTGAGGGAGGTGACAGGGACAAAGGAACTGAGCACCAGCATTCTCTCTCTGGTTCCTGACTGGGGACGCAATGCGAATGCCCACCTTGCAGTCCCTATGTCTTGCTGTGCCAGCCATCGTGGACTACATCCTTCAAATGGTGATAAATCGGGATGAATAATGGCGAATAGGGATAGAATTCGGGTCTCCTTGGACAGGCACCCTTACAGGATGACCACCTGGTCAGCCCGGGTTTATTTTATTTCCACACAGCAATGAGCTACGAATGGAATTCTAGTTTACTCGCACACAGTAGAGTATAAGCCCTTTCTCTTTGGGCTCTAGGATAGTGCCTGGCTCATAGTTGGTGTTCAACAGGTGCTTGTTAAATGAATTATTGAATATGATTTCCTAGTAACTGGCTTATAAATGCTGCTTGTAATATTCTGAGTATTCTGCTTTGAATTTTAAATCTATTTTTCTGCCCATATGCTTCCTCCTCTCAAGTGTGAACTCCATGAGGTGGGATCATATTTAGTTCATTTCATTTTCCACAGCCTTATGGAGTCTGACACATTACAGGTGTTTAATATATTTGTTGGATTAAAAATTGCGGTAAGTGAATGGGTAATAAGTTGACTCAATGTGACCTTGTCCCAGGTCAGACCTTTCACCAGGGAAAATGAAATGAATATTGACGCCCAAAGGGACAGAGCGTTACTTTGATCTCTCTCTGCCCTTCTCATCCCTGCCCCTTACACACACACACACACACACACACTTGTTTGCAGTATTTTCAAAGGATATTATTATATTTGTTATGCCATTTGATCTTTACATCAGTCGGTACGTAGGAACAGAAGCTAGGGTATTAACTGACTTGCTCAAGTGTACACAGCTAACACACAACAGACATGGCTTGCTAACTTCCAATACATGGATACCAGCATTTCAACCTCCTCAACGACATTTCTGGTTCAACGAGAATTATAAATTCAAAATATCTTTAATGGGGTCTAACACATGCCAGGCTCCCAATAAGTAGCCCTTCCTTCCTCTTGGTCACACACGGGCTCTCACATCGCCTCATGCCCACGAATGCTTCTGTATTCATTTCCTTCTTTTCCTTGCAAGGCTGATCTTTCGATCCTCCTTATGGTATGATTTTCGTGGATTAATTAGATATTTTCTCAGATCTGAGCTGCATGAACTGGGTTTCTGTATGCTGACAATGGATTGCTCTTTTAATCTTTACTCTCAACATATAGCAATGGGTGTGTTCAACATACCTTGGTGACAACCCCCTGACTCAGAGCTCAGAATGTCCCCCCAGTGCAGTGTCAGCGAGGAGACGGCACAGACGGTGCCAGATCTTGTCAGTTTTAACAAAGCCGCAATCACAGAACAGCCAGAGAGGACAAGTGATGCACAAAATTAGTTTTGCTACAGACAAAACAAATTAGAAGCCTATTTGAATCATTCATTCACTTGGGTATTTTACTTGTTAAGTGTATTTTACATTCCAAGCATTGTACTAAGTTTAGGAGGAGAGAGACAAGCAAAAATAGACTGAATATCTACTGATTTGGCTCTAGTAGAAGACACAGACTTGAAACAAAGGCTAACCCAACAGACTTCAGTGTGAGAGCAGGTGAAATAAGAGCTTGGCATAGTTCAGAAACTTAAGAGGTGTTTTCTTGAGGGTGTGATAAGTAAGCTACAGTGTATATACAGTTCCAACACGGCTCAATATTCTAATCGTTAGTAAAAATGAAGACAGGGAAGGGAATGATGGAGAAACTAGCCATAGTGGCCAACTTTCAAATAAAGTTTTGAACATTTAATATGTGTCTACACGATAAGCATTATAACAGTGGTCAGAAATAAAGAGTCACAACTTTGTGACCTTACATTGGAGTGGGAGAAGGTATACAAGAAACCACACAAAATTAAAATAGCAAAGAATGTTAAATTGTTGTTTTTGTTATGGAGAAAAATAAACCAAGGAAGAGAGAGACAAGAGGTGAGCTTGGAAGGGGTAGTGAGACGTTGGAGAGGACTGAATGTTCTCACGAAGGACACAGCAGGCCCCAAGCACTACAGGAGCAAGGGTGCAGAGGAAACAGCTCTCTGGAAGGTGACTTCTTGGGTTCTGTGACTGCCGTGGTCCCAGGTGGCTGTGTATTTGAGGAAGTGTGTAGCCTGTGTACCTAATGGAAGAATATGTAAGACGGTCACAACCACGTTGTGAGATCTAATGAATCTGGAGCACACTACAGATGATACTAAGGAACTTGGATTTTCCGTTGAGAGGACTGGGAAGCCATCAAAGGCCTTAGGAGGAATGCCCTTTCACTTTAGTCTATGGAAAAGTGTGGGAATGTACTCACTGTAGTCCAGATAGTAACCTAAATGTTTTCCCTGCTGGCTTCCTAGTACCTTCACAATCCTGGGGTGTGTGCATCGGAAAGAGGGGGCTGTAAGCTGTAGGGAATTTACAGGTCTGACTCAAAGTTGCAGACTCATGACTGACAGAGTTGAAGTTGAAAGCCAAGGCCACAGCACCACCTACCTTGCTGCCACAGTGGTGGCGGTGGTGCTAGGGCGTGTAACAATAACCAGCATTTATTTGGGGGCTCTCCAGCCATTGCCCTGTAATCTTCTTCAGTCTATTGTGTCCTCACACCAGCTCTCTCAGAGATGTATAAATGCTTTGCTATCAGACATGAGATCAAGACACGGGAATATGACGCGATCCTAAATTCAAAGGTTTTGAAATTAAAAATGCACATCTAAGGTGCTCCTTTCCCAAAGTGCATGCCTTGTTTCTTTCTAGATAATTAGATCAAATCTCAAAATAGATGCCTCATAATCTAGAAATGACCAGAAATGGATCGTGTTAAATTTATTCTCTTTTTCTTCCTCCTCCCTCCCCACAACTGCCCCTACCTTTCTCAATAACGTCTTGTGTAGCCCAGGCTATACAAGTGAACCTCAACCTCACTATTTAGCTCAGGATAGCTCTGAAGTCCTGATTTTCTCACCTCTTCCTCCCAAGTGTTGGAGTAGAAAGAGTGTGAATTAGAGACCAGCTTGGGTTTCATAGGGACATCCCGTCTCAAAGCACAGGGACATCCGGTCTCAAAGCACAGTGAAACTTGTCCTGCACGTTAAACATTCCACAAATCCTTACGCTCATTCGATGAATCTTTGATGTTAGGCTTTGTGTGTTTCAAGTCTATTTTGATTTTTATCCACTTGCATTCTTGTTTGAAATTCTTAATCTTTTAACCCATACTTAATCCCCCCTTTTTCTTCAAAATGATAATCTTAATTATGTTAAGTAGTTTTTTTCTAATTCATGTATTTGTGATATAAGTTGTGTGTGTGTATGCACGTGCACACATGTGTATGTGGTTTACTGTGTATGTGCACAAAGAGGCCAGAGGATGGCATCAGCTGTCTTCCTCTACCATTCTTCACCTTGGTTTTTGAGACAGGGTCTCTTATTGAACCAGATGCTCACCATTATGGCTAGGCTGGCTTACCAGTGAGCACCTGGGCTCCACCTGTCTCCAGCCATGACACTGAGGTTGGAGGAATACAGCCATGCCCAAGGGCCACATGAGTGTTGGGGGAATTTGAACAGTGCCATCTATTCTGTGACCTTGACCATGGCATTTAATCTTGCCTTAATGTCTATTTATAGTCATGAAAGGAAAACAACAATCAAAATTTTTCAGTTTTTCTTTGTTGTTAAAATATTTTTAGACAATGTATTCTGATCACACTCTCTTCCAGCCGCATGAGTGTTTTGGGGGATTTGAATGCATGTCTTCTCATTTTAACAGCGAGTCCATATGCCCACTGAGCTACTTCCTTAGTATCTTTTGTTTGATTTTTGTTTATTACTTTAAAAAACTTATTTAGTGACTTTTAATGTGTATGAGTGTTTTGCCTGCATCTGTGTCTGTGAACCAAGTGTGTGATGCCCACCAGAAGATAGCATCAGATCCCCTGGAACTGGAGTCACAGATGGCTATGGGCCTCCATGTGGGTGCTGGGAACTGAGCTGGAATCCTCCTGGAAAACCAGCAAGTGCTCTATTGTCTGCTTTTAAACTCATTATGAATCACATCTTCAATTCCCATTTCATGCTAATAATTCTGAGTCATGCTACAGATATTGGGTATGAAAACCAAACCAAACAGACCAATCAACCGAATAAGCCCAGAATGTCCAAAGGAAATCTCATTTTATTAGCAAGGCTTTTTCCTTTTCTCCAGAGTTTATATAGGAAGTGATTATGCTAGGTCTGAGGCTGTTTAAAGTCTGGGGTAAGTCTAAGTGTATCCCTGGGTTAACTCTGGTTTTACCAAGATCACTTTGGGGCCTTTAATGGGAAATCTAGCAGGACCCTGTCTCTTTGGCTCTCAAAGTTCCAGACTTTGGGTGTTTCAAGCTTCTGTGCCATGAGGCTCTCTATTCCACATGGCTTACAGTCCGGTACCTAGTTCAAGGAGAATTGTTTTGCATTTATATTTCAAACTCATATTTCTGGTGGGGCTTCATTTTTAAGCACTCCAGATTACGGGAGATTTCATTCTGTCTTTCTGGCTCAGCCTATTAAGCCTTTCTCCACACCAAGCACAGGGGAGAAAGCATTGCATTCTCTACCCTTCCATTTTCTGGTCCTTCATGCCACTCCCGTGCCTGGACCAAATCTTTCTCTGGCCCCTCATATACTCATTTGAGTTCCTCTACTTGGCCTGAATCTAATTTGTGGTCTCTACCTCAAATTAGCAACTGCTCTCTGGAAAGCAACGAGTTGATGCTTTCTGATTTGGATTAAGGTCTTTTGTGTCTCTCATGATGTTTACAATTTTCCTCTTTTTCCTTCTATTTTGCTATAAAGTATATATTAGCAGGCTATGTCCAAGATTAGACGTTTTTACAGCTCAAACAGATTTTGGCATTCCCCCAAAGCACATATACTTCCTTGGGCAAACAGACAACTACATCTTTGAAAGAGTGAACTATAGCAAGCCTAGAAACTGAGATCAATTGGGAGGTAGGTCTCCTGATACAAGTCCCACTTTTCAAGAGGACAAAAAGAAGAGTTAGGGACAGAAAGAGAGAGAAGGCGGCGTGGCAAGAACTTGTCTGTGCAGGAGAAGGGAGAAATTCTGGAGTTCTCGCTGTTGTTGTGCAGGTGGCCTGCCTCCTGAGGTTCCTTTGCGCAAAGAAGACTGAGTTCTGAGTCAACCATTAAATCAAGCACCTGCCTGCCCCCAACTTGTCTGAAAACCCATTGCCAGTGATAAGACCTAATGTGGAGACAGTTGTGGATGAGGGGCACAGGACGTTGTGCGGAAGGTGGAAGGCTACAGAATAGAAAGAGGACTCTGACCCTGGCCCGGGGAATATTTATGGCTGGTGGGATTTCAGGATTAGGAGAATTGTAGGTTTATGAATTTCAGAGTAACTGAAACAAGAGTTGGGCCTTTGCTCTCTGAAAAACAGAAAATTGAATGTTTTTATTCCTTTCTACACGGTGTTTATCACTGCCAGGTCTTCCTGCTTGTGATTATTAAACTAGTACAGGGGACAAAAGAAAGGCAGGAGAAAGTACAAGATTCCGGATGAACAGAGAGACCCATTCATTCCTGAGAAGCCTCCTGTCCATTACTGTGTATGACCTTCAACTTCTCAAGAAGACTTTTGCCTTCCTGTCTGTTACTGTGTATGACCTTCACCTTCCTGAGAAGCCTCTTGCCTTCCTGTCCGTTACTGCGGACGACCTTCACCTTTCAGGAGAGGCAGGAAACAAATTCAAATCTGTGGAAGAGGAAAAACATGAGAAGACGCTTTACACAGAAGGGATTTTTATCTTTAATCTTCAATATGGTTTCTTTAAGATTTGTGATATTCTGTACTTTTTCTGTTCTTCATTGAAATTTTATGACTCTGCTCAAGCCTAGAGAAGGGGTTGTGAAGCAACTAAGCATCATAAACAGGCGAGAGCAGTGTTTAGCACCAATAGGAAGCAGTCTGTCCTTATAGTCTTAGGAGAACAAGCTGTATTTAAGGATATCATTGCATTATTGTCTACATGCAAAAGAACTGCTATTTGTAAATGAACCGTCTCTCTCTTTCTCTTTTACATAATTATTTACTGCCTCTTTGGAAAATTCACATCATGCACCCCAATCTGCCTCACCTTCCAGTCCCTCCATATCTGTCCCACAGCCCTGCAGCATACCCTGCAAAGTTAATTAAAAATAAAACAAAACAAACAAAAAACCCACCTTGCTCTTCCATCTTTCCGATACCTCTTCATTCATCCTAGCAGCAGGGGGAGCTGCAGTGCGCCACTCAGTAGACCCTTTTGTCCATCAGCCCCACTTGCAAAAACGTTCATTGTAGTGAGTCATTGGTTCAAGGTTCAAGGTCTCTGGCACACCATCATCACGGGACCCTCACAGAAATCCCTCGGATATCCTGGCCTGAATCGTGGAGACCCCACTGCTGTTGTTCCGCAGGACCACTCCCTTCAGGCACTTCAGCAAGTCACAGACTTGGCAGATGCTAGGGTGGACTAGGATGTGGGTGTGGGTGGTAGCTGAGCTACTTCCAGACTGCTGGGACTACCCTCTTAGGCAAGAGGCAGAGCCAGCTCTCCTAGGCCCAGGCAACCAGGGCCAGTTCTCTCAAGCCTGTGGTGATGGATAGAGCCATCTCTCCTGAGTGTGGCAGGAGGAGTTACGGGGGCAGTTTTCCTGCTGCAGTGTCCAGCCAGGGACAGAACCAACTATCCCTGGGGCCAGTGAGGAACAGGGCTGGCTCAGCGTTGGCCCTGGAATTTCAACACACATGGTTACTACGACCCCTGTGGTAACAGGTGCCATGGACATCAGCCCAGACCCTGACTGCTGTTGGACCATGGACATAGACATCACCCATGGTAGTAGCCCAGGCCAAGACAACACCATGGCCCTGTGTGGCTAAGCAGGGCACTTAGATTGGCATGGCCCTGGTAGCAGCAGGGCCATCAGACACCAATATGGCCATAGGTTTTGTTCCATACCCTGGGTATCCATGTGGCCTTGGTAGTATCATGGACCACCATGGGCCACAGACATCAACAGAGACCCTGGCTGTAGTAGGACCACAGACCCAGACAAGGTCTTCATCAGCAGCCCAGACTTGAATATCACCTTGACCCCAGGTGGCAGCATGGCCTTTGGACACCAACATGGCCCCAGGTGGTGGCCCAGTACCCTGGCATTGGCATTGCCTCCAGTGGTATTGGGAGCCCCAACATCAACACAGACCCTGGCTGCAGTAGGGGCATGGACCCAGACATGGCCCTCAGCAGCAGTTCTGACCAAGATGACACCATAGCTCCCAGGTGGCGGCAGGGGCCACTCAGATTGGTGTGGGCCTGGTGATGACATGGCCCTCAGGTGCCAACATGGCCACCTTGGGCATGTTGAACCTGGCCCAGATGACACCATGGCCCCAACGGCAGCATGGCCCTTGAACAGCAACATGGCCACAAGATGCGGCCTAGATCCTGGGCATCTGTGAGGCCTTTGGTGGAAATCATCTCTTTTGTGAGAAAGGCTATCTGCTGGCCATCCTTACAGCAAATCCAGTAATTAAAAAAGAGTCGCCTTTTCCTAAAATCATCCACCATTGACGATGGCGTGCATAGTACTATGAGCCAGGCCCACTCCTAAGCAAGGACACTTTACTTTGCATTTGATCTTACAATAGCATTAGGAAGTGACAGCACATGGTCGCTGTCTTTTTTAGCAAGTGAGGAAATGGACACTTACCAAGTCTGAGTAACTTGTCAAGGACCATACAAAGGTAGAGTTTGGCTTGATCCGATCCATGTGTCCATTAATTCAAGCATGCTAGAATGATCCGTTCAGTGGCTTCAAAGTGTTGCAAATGTTCCTGTTTCAGTAACAGTTAATGGAGTGGCTTGGTTTGGAACCAAGACGTACCTTTCTTCCTCCTCAGTCTTTCAGTCAACGGTGGTGGAACTGCACGTTGAGACATCTGGAGAATGGCAGTCTGAGGAAGCAAGACTAACCCTGTATAATGTCAATAGCAGCCCCTTTGTTGGCTTCCAGCATATCGCTTTGCTAATTGTGTAGCCAGAGTCAATTAACTTTGGTAATTTTCACCTATAAAACTGGAATAACATTAGCAGCCTTGCAGTGTTGCTGAGGAAATGGGAGACACTCTTTGAAAAGTGCCTCAGTCAATGCAGACACCTGATAGTATTTGTCAAATATGAATTCTCTTCTGCTTCCTTTCCTATCATCAAGGCATGGGGTGCTGCATCTGCCTTCAGAGTTGGTTGGCAATGTGTCTAAGAGAATTCTGAGTGCCTCGGGTTGACATGCAGGCTTCATAGAACTTTGGAAGGACTGCGACGACCAACATTAACAAGCTCACAGCTTTCCTAGCTGAAGCATGATATTCTGATCTCCATATTGTCTCCCATTCCGAACAAAGAAATCTCATAACACACCAAAGAAATACGAGACTCCTGAGTGCCGGTTCCATCTGTTCATTTGGAGTCTTCTGGAATGGGTCTTTTTTCTGCTGGGATGAATTTGCCTTCTTTGGCAAACTCAGGCCACTGGCCTCCAGGTGGAGCTGCATGAGAGAAAGAGAAGGGAGAGCGAGGGAAGAAAAAAATAGGTTGGTGCCCCCAGAGAAAGCAGCCAGGGGACGATACAAATGAAACCCCAAAATGGTGCATGATCCTAGGGGATTTGCCTGGAAGAGAAGTGGCATGTGAACTCATTCAGCCAGTTTAATTCCACGGGAATCCGAAGAGATTTCCATTGTGCTCCGTCAGCCCAGGGTAGGATGCAAAAGAAATGAGACATGGTCCCTGAGGAGCTGACAGTCTGGGAGTGGCTGCTCACCGACAAGGGGATGAACTGCGGGAAGACTGTAACTCCGAGCGACTCCGAGCGACTCCGAGGAACGGAGACACAGGAGAAGACATGGTTTCTAAGGTCAGAGAGAGGCTATTAGCTTTGTGGGTGCTGCTGTATCCCAGGCACTGAACTCGATGAGTCAAATAAATGATCTCATTTCATTTAAGCCTAAAATCAAACCTTTGACACGAGCCTATTTTGATGGTGAGGAAATTGAAGCACAGGGATTAAATACTGTGCCAGCGACCCAACAGCAAGTGAGCTTCTGGACTCAAAGCTAAACGTGCTGAGCGCAACTCCCAACTCTCTGAAGGCTCAGAGTCTCTTGCTAGCTGCATGACTCAGCCCTTCGAACTTATCCTCGGTCTCCCTGCGTGACAAATGGGCATCATAACACTATACTTGGGTAGTACTACAAGTATTACTTGGGTAATACAACAAGCAGTCTGCCCCTCACTTTAGTCCCTGACAACTGGGCACTTCCGGTACCCAAACATAGGACTCTATATTTAAATGGAGGATGCTCAGAGCAGGGTGGGCATGTGACCCACGGGAGGGAGGAGCGGTAGCAGTGAGGGACCCCTATGGCAGTGTCAGCTTTGTCTGCCCCAGGCATAATCCCAGGGAGCCTCTATGACAACCTTATAGTAACCCCTTACCTCATTCTGCCCTGTTTTCTTGGCCTAAATTGAGTTTCTGTTACCTGCGATCAACAAATCCCTAAACAGAACAAATGTGTTCGCCATTTGGAGGAATCCATGAGATAAGGTAAATTACAAAGGGCAAGGCTAATGAGACCATAGCTATTTTATCTCAGTGAGTAAAACAGCAATTCGGCTTTTATAATTGGGTTCCAGGGTTTTCAGTTCATGGAATGTTTCCTTACATTCAAAGGAGGACTTACATACATTTTCCTTCTCTGTGTCCTGCCAAGAATAATCGGCATGGTTGATAGTCATATCAAAATCAAGTCTTAGAGCCCACCAGGCTCTCTGCATTTGGGACAAGTGGAGTGGCTCCAAGTCTGGTCATCTGGTAACCACTTTAAATTGGGTTTTCACTGGAGCCAGACGGTACCTTTCAAAATCTATTCTAGGGACTCAGATTGTCTTGCTGGCTGGCCACGCTGCTATCTTTACCTGTGTGATAATGGTTCTGAGTGAGGTTTGACTGGGAATCCTCCTATTTGATTTGGTTCAGTTGCATTGCTGCTCCGTGTCACTCAAGATCACCAAAGCAACCGCACAAGCATACAGACATGGCAGGAGGGACATTGCTGCTTCTCTAGAATGGAAATGCAAGCAGTCTCGACACTAGGTTATTTAGTATCATGAATGCTTGTTAAAAATCTTTGGAAGTTACATATATTTATGTGTTTGGGGTTGAGACTGTGACACTGTGTGTGTGTAGAGGTCAGACAACAGCTTGCTCCTATGGGTCCTGGGGATTGACCTCCGGTTCTCAGGTTTGTCAGCAAGTGCTTTTACCACTGAGCCAGCTCACTGGCCCTTATTGTGGATACTTTGCCTCTGGGCTGATGGTTCCATCCTGAGTTTATGGAGAAGGCTGGGAACAACACACTTTCTGCTGGCATTTTATCTGTTACCTAACAGGGTACATTTTGTTTTATTTATCATGGACCTCCAGGTGCCAACTCTGTCTTTGTCTCTTAATCATTTCGATATCTCTAGGTGAAGATGGAGGTATTTTAAACTGGCCCTGTTCCTGGACCCAACCCACATTTTCCTGGGGTTTGCATTGCGCCTGGCATTCTGGCTTCACTAAGACAGCAGCAGCAGGAACAGTTTTCTGTAAGTGAGGTTTTCTTTGCCTGTGGCTGCCTTATTACTTAATGCAGACCATGAAAATTACCCGTCAGAGGGCTGCCTGTGGGAAACTCACTCTGCATCCTGACTGACGATGCAGATGGGAGGTCTGTCTCCTCCTTCTTTCCTGTGCTCTTACTTTCTGGGACTTTGCCTGTTAGGATCAATTATGATTATTTTTAAAGTATTTTTGGGGGGTATTCTTAGGGATCTTTCCTCTAAGACATTGCACGCCAGTGCTTATCTCTGTAGGGAGAATTTCAGAAGGTCGTGGGTCATGGATTGAGTGCCATAGGGACACCATGGTGGCCTTTAAGCCAACTGATTTCTAGAAGAAAATGCTGACTCTGGCTTTTGGTTTTGTGCCCCCGCAAATGCTGGAGGCATCAGAAAATGCTCTACCATCATCTCATACTGTGGATTCTACTGGAAACATCAGAGAGAAGTCTTTTAGAATAGCTTTCTGCATGGTATGTGGGGTTAGGAACACTTTTCTGCTCACCTAGTCTGTGAGCTAGAATCTTGGTGGCAAAGATCAGGCTGTGGGAGAAAGTGGTTAAGAGCACTGACTGCTGCTGCAGAGGACCTTGGCTCAACTCAACACCTATAGCGTGGCTCCCAATCATCTGTAACTTTAGTTCCGGGGAACCTGACACCCCTTCATGGTTTCCACAGGCATCACGTACACACATGATGTAGAGACATACATGCAGAAAATATATTTATGAAACACAATATATTTAGAAAAATAATCAGGTTGGGTTTACCCGGTCAGTTACAGACATGTGATACCTGGGTGGGTTAACCGAGGATAGATAAATAAGTATCTACCACAACAGCGAATGAAAAATACTTCAAGTATAAAACGATGTCGGACGTTTGTTCTACCTCATACTGCCCTGGGAGGTCACAATAAAACTCAGATTCATCAAGCTCTCACGATACACAAATATTTTCAGCTCCATCCAATGATGTTATGGTTCGGTTGTGAAAGGTTCTTTTATACGTTCATATGTGCAAATACTCAGCCAAGCTGGTGGCCCTGATGGAGGGGTTGTAGAGTCCTTAGACGTTGGACTGGACGGAAGAACCAGGTTGCTGGGGACAGGGCTATGAAGGGGATCTCTGCTGGTTCCAGCTGGACTATCTGCCCTCTGATTCTTTAAGATGCTAACGAGCCACATCACAAGGTGCGTCACCACACAACTGCAGAAAGTCACCCTCAGCCACCCTTCTTCCCACGGTGGACCGTATCCTCTGAACTATTATTCAAAAAACCCTCTAAGTTACTACTGTTGGGTATAGCTACAGCCATGAGAACAGTACTAATACAGGCGTGGGCTTAGTTAACTTACCCAATAGATGTTGTGCCTATTTTTTTTTGACAAAGTTTACATATAGGAAACTGAAGCCCATAAGGAGATTAGGGAACTCTCCCAAGGTCACATTGCTGGCAACTGGTGAAGATGGGATTCAAACTCAATGGTCTCATTTTAAATCCATGCAATAAACTTCAACCTCAGCATGGACGGTGTGGACTGCAAGGAGCACACGATGGATGTGGGGGTGGGAAATCTGGGTTCCCTCTGTTATTAAAGGAATCATTGTAGCTTCCGTGGGGCTGGAGCTTCCCTGTGTCAGATCTGTGCACTTCACTGTGGATGTCACACTGTTTTTGCCAGGGGCAGCCTATGCTAGAGCGATGGATGCTCGTGCACCCTGCTTGCTATGTAGGAATTTTTCTCTACCACAGTGCCTGAAATTTATCATGTTCCTCTTTAAATGCAGCTCTTTTCCATTGATTTCTATAGTGACTGACTCCCCCAACACATCCTGCAAAATACCTGCTTCTAATTGCCAAGAAATGCCTCTCTCTGGGTTTGTTTACATGACACTTCGACTCTGTCTGCTTAGAACTCTGCCCTGGGTGCCCTGCATGCATCTCTCTCCTCTATTAGTATTCTCTGCTACATTATGGCTGTGAAAAAAGCCATATTTCCCTGCCTTTGCTAGAAAGAAACATTTTAATATTGGGATCTCAGCTGGAATGTGAAAGTCCTGTGGGTTCCTCTTTGATATAA
Source organism: Ellobius talpinus (assembly GCA_001685095.1). Taxonomy (NCBI): domain Eukaryota; kingdom Metazoa; phylum Chordata; class Mammalia; order Rodentia; family Cricetidae; genus Ellobius; species Ellobius talpinus. Next base: position 681 of record LOJH01019998.1, on the reverse strand, counting down.
TTAAATCTCCCATGTAATGGTAGCTCTGGAGTATCCTCATTTGTTCTAAGACCCCCTATACCTACTATGACATGTGTAACCCGGGAATTAAGTCTGGCCTCTCACATGGAGACAGTGATAAAGAGGAATGAACATGGAGCAAATAGACCTCAATATACATGCCAATTCCAGCATGTGCTGTGTGGCACTGTGTGTGTTTGTTTGTGTGAATATGATATATATAGGATGGATATATTGGGTGCGTACACACTTACATATATATGTGATATATAGGGTAATATATATATAATATATATTATAATATATATGGTACAAAATCCTTCTGAGCTTTCTTTGTCCATAAAACAAAATAATATTATACCTCAAAGAACTTTTTGGGCTACCAACCAACTCCCAAATCATGACATGGAGAATTAATATTAGTTATGAATGCTCAGCTCTATCTTAGCTCTTATTTCCTGCTAGCTCTTTTAGCTTAAACTAACCTATTTCCCTTTATCTACCTTTTGTCTCATGGCTTCTTTGTAACATGAAGGGGCCGGTTTGTTGGGGTTTTTGTCCTGCCTGGTTCCCCACAGCCAGCAAGCCCCAAAGAAAATCACGCAGAGATCTCCATAAGTTATAAAACTCATTGGCCCATTAGGTCAGGCTACTTATTAGCTCTTGTAGCTTATATTAACC
>LOJH01019996.1:0-26716 GCA_001685095.1 Ellobius talpinus | reverse complement strand
ACAGATACCCCAACAAGCCGGCCCTCATGTTACAACACGGGGCATAGAAAGGGGCGTGTGGTGGAGGTGCAGGGTGGGAGGCCCCAAATAGTGACAGATTTTCAGCCTGAAAGTGCTATTATTGGTGAAATAATTTGTGGCTCAATCTAGTTTAGAAGAGAGTTCAAAAATCACGTTGTCATAACACTGCTTCAAGTCATAGTCATCAGGACTCCGGGATACAGCAGGGCAGCTAGAGCGAAGGTGGGAAGGATCTGGGAGCAGTTGGGAAAGGGAAAACTGCAACCAGAATATACTGGATGAAACCCTAAGGATCAGCATAACATTGTAAAATGGATGTGCATAGAAGCTGTGGAAAAATGACAAATAAGTCATTTTGCCTGAAGATTATTTACTTAAGTACACGATGCATAGGCATATTTGCTCGTAAACGTAAACATATGGAGTAGGCACAGGGCACATAACTTAAATATAAATATTTACATGTGAATGATGTACACTTAAATGTATATGCGCACATGTAACATGTAAATGCATATATGTATGCACATACCATATGGGAAGGAAATATTGCAAAACCTTAAAATATTCAACACAAGTTAGTATTAAAATAATCATTTTATGTTTAAGTGATGGCCTTCACTTCTACACAGAACCTGAGTTTTTACAGTGAACTGACAAGCTTCTTGCCTCACTCCTGCCATGCAATTTGGGGACATTGCTTGATCCACCTGTTATCTAGATGCTGGGTCCATTGCTCAGTGAGGTCATTGACATGAGATGAGATGCTAGCTTAGTTTTGTTTCTGAAGCCAGTGCTGTTTTTGCCTTACTCTATATCTTTCAAAAACGTTACCATGCTCATAATTCAAATGCGTTAAATCAAACAAATAATTTAATATTGATAGGATAGAGCTTTTCGAGGAAAAAAAACACCCCAATGTAAATAAAAAATAAGCAAGATCACCATGCAGGACACTGCTCATTAGGGCGACTGCACACCTGGGCAGGGCACGGAGCACAGCTGCTTCAGGACTCCTTCCTGGAAAGGTACTTCTCCGCACAGGGCGTCCTCCACATGGACAGCTGTGTGGGACATTGAGCCATTGTGGACTACACAGGAAAAGCTGCGTACCTGCACACCTTCCCCACAGTCTCCGCCCTGAGAGAAGAAAGGATGCTCTCAGAATTAACCAGATCAAATCTCAGAGTTTGGGTTCCCAAGGAAACCCCAAAGACACACAGCAACTTCCTTCCCTTTGGAATTCCCTCTCTGTGGTAGACAATCTCCGAGCTTCTGGGGTTGACGGGGAAAGCTACATAGAAACACAGACACAAGTTTCATTTTTTATGCCCCCACAGTAAGGTCATTCCGGGACTTGGGCAGAATTGACAAAGCAGGAAAAACTGCATAATTTGTCTCCAGGTATGTGAGAACATTGTCTGATCTATAACCCCTTCCCAGAGAACATGCACAGTCCCGGAGTATGAATTTCTCTTTTATTCCTCCTCATTTCTTCCTTTGCAGAATTCGGGCCTGTCTCACACAGATCAGATTGGGATTCAACTAAAACTCTGATTTTTCCCTGTTGCTGTATTGGAGTGATTGTTCCAGTTTGGCTACTGTACTAACATGCTTTGAGGATGCTTCACGCTAGTGTCACTCATGAAGCTAGACAATGATGGAAATCCATCCATTGCCTCATTGACACAGAAATGCAGAATTAAAAGGCATGGTGGGTATTGCGCTCAACCATCTGCTGGTGGAAATTTTCCTACTTGAAGGTTTTGGCAGCGACTCATGAGACGGGTATCTTCACCTGGACTTTAGTTAGGTGTTTGTATTTAAAAAAAGAAGTCCTTTGGAGATTTGGATGACTTCAGCTGACAGCTATATTTCCTCTCATATACCTAGGAAGCAAACCTGGAGGCAAAGCTTTGATGTTAAGGAGGTGCTGAGTCTGGATGCCAGTAGGGAGGATCAGACAGGACTGAAGGGGAAGAGGAGGGAAAGCAAACCCAGGGTGATGCATTACACACTGGACTCGGTGCAGCAAACAACCGCAAACACGTCTTGGTGGCTCATAACGTCTTCTATATGTGCCATCCCATGCCTCAGTGCTACTCATAAAAGATGAAGGACAGGGTGGGGAGGCATTTATAATGCCAGAAACCCTCTCAATCCTATTCTTATTGATAAACACTCATTCTGGTATCAATTTTCCTATATAACCAAGTTGAATTTGTGTCAACAAAGTCCAAAAATTGGTAGAGAGCTACTTTTGTATTTCCTTTTGCTATTGTGGTTACTCTGTGTATGTCTGTGGAGAGAGAGAAAAAAGTGAGAGAGAGAGAGAGAGAGGAACAGAGACAGACTGAGAGTATCTCTTCATTAGATGACAGTCTGACAGCCCTCTACACAGAAACCTGGGTTTCACCTCTTTCTTGGTCTTTTCTGTCTACAGAGGATAGATACTGCACTTTCTGGACCTTGGAGATGCTGCAGCTGTTGCAGAAGCAGGAGTTCAAAAAGAAAAAAGTGTCAGTTAAAGTAGTGAAGATACCGACCCTGGACCTGGAGTAGGTGTTCTATCCACTCACAAGCCAGCTGGCATGTAGCCAAGTATGATGGTACAAGCTTGTGGGCATCGAGGGAGCTCATGGGTGACTGCTGGAGAAGCAAGATGACAAGACTACCAGCTTGGGGGCTCTCTACACACAGGACAAGACTGAGGACATTCAGTAGTGAAGTTTCAGTTAGCTATAGTTAACTGTGATCTAAAGGCATCAAACGGGAAATTCCAGAAACAAGCAACTTCGGTGTTTAAGTGAATGCCATTCTGAAGAACACGATGGAATATTTCACTCCTTATCCCATACAGGATCTTTCAAGTGTATCTTTTGAGTGTATATTGTACTACTTGTTCTAATTCATTATAGTTACTATTATTTCAGAGCATCCAAGTTAGAAATAAACTTTATTAAAAACTTAATTATAGCTATTGTTGTATGAGAAAAGTATGCTAAATGTTAGGTTCAATATTATCTGATTACATGCATCCTCTGGAGACCTTGGAATGTATCTGTCATTCAAGATAAGACTCTCCCCCCGAAAAAAAAGACAGTGAAAAGAAGTCAACTGGCAAAAAAAAAAAAGTAATGTTCAGTTTGGGTGAATCCAAATTTTAAATGCAAAGTGAATCCAAAGTGTAAAGCATCTGAGGCAGTACACAAATTGGAATACCACATACTTTCTTAGAAAAAAAACTTAAGAGAAATTGCAGTTGGTTGATTTAGCATAGTCTCTCCTAAAGAAGGCTACTCTAATAAAACGTCTTCCTTATGCTGAGTAATTTATAAGTGATGGGCATGCACTCCTCAGGTGAGTCTGAGATGTTCAACACTACAGTGCCAGTATGTACTCCTTACAGATAGGACTCTTGTATGTCCTGGGGGCCAAGGGCAGGTGCCTTAGGCCTTCCATCATGAGGGTAGATCCGTCCTAGTACCTCCTACTGATGTCATTCTCCCCTTGCATTAGTGGCCAGTCTTCAATGTAAGAGTTAAGAAGAGCCCAAACACACCATGGCAAAGGTGGGACCACTTCATGACTAACATTTATTTATAAAAATTACCATAATTTTAGCCCTAATGCATTTTTGGAGAGAAGTTTAAAAATCAATCCACAGTATAACATTCAAAACAAATGTTCTAGTAAAAAAAGTCACTGTCTAAAACGGAAAATAACAAGAACAAACTGAATTTCCTTTTTGGTGGGGAGTGCTCCTTCATAACTTAACATCCGGATGATGGCTTTTCTGGCTTTGCTAGGTGCGTCTTTGCTGATGAGTAGGAGGACTTTGTGTACTTGGAGACATGTCTAAAGATGCTGCAGCGGGTATAGGCTTTGAAAGTCCTGATACCTCCAACTGACGGCATGAATGGAGGAGAGTTTCTTTTTGACAGTCCATCAGGCAGTTTGTGTAGCTGTGCAGAAAACGAGCCTGCACTGGGGATCATCTTAAAAACCAAGACAAACAGTGGTAGGCTCCCACTGTATATCCTGGGATCAGCCCACATTCATCCTTAATCTGTTATACTTTTAAGAACAGCGCCCACATGAAGAGAAATCAGCATCAGACTGACAATTCCATGCATGAATCAAGCACTCCCTTGTACAGAATTTATGCACTATGATCTGAAGGCAGACCCCAGCTCCTTAGAGCAAGATGGTAAACAGGGAGCATTCCCTCACCCACCCTCACAGCCCTGATCTTCAGTGGGGTTTTATTTACACTGAATTTTCACTTCGACCAGATGTGAACAGACAGATGACACTAATAAACATAACTATAGTTTCAATCAAATTTTTAGTACCAAATAGAATTCATTGAGCTCTTAATTTATTTGATACTGTGCTAAGTATTTCATATACTTAGACAAGTAGAGAAGGTTTGACTACTTAGAGCTGTTAGGTTATTTCTGAATTCATCAATCAGCACGAGCCCACAGACAACAACAACAAAAAGGATTACTGAACAAATGTACCACATAATTTTGTTCCTCTGAGACTTATAAAGACACATGGGCATTTAATTTCTGCAGTGTTACAAAGCTGCTCAACACAGCCATCTTGACAGGGGCACTGAACATCTTTATAAGAATACTCTGAAGATTTCTTGATGTGTAATCAAAGTTATCATTGCCTAATTAAAGTAAGCTTATAAATATGAACTGAAGGATAAACTACTAAAAGACAGAAATAAAATCACTGCACCTTTTTTTAAGCCAAAAACTAGCAAGAACAAGCAGTGGAAGACCAAGCACACGTTCAGTGTCTGGAACATACAGTCAAGTCACCAGGCATTTATGTCAGGCCAATAAAAAGTAATTACTAAGGAAAGGGTTGCAACCTTGGCCCATGTAAGAGCTCGAACAGAGCTTCTAACCTCTTTTCATCTCCAGCCCATAAGCGAGGCATTGTCAATGCCAAAAGTTAACTTTTAAAAAACACAATCCAAAGCAAGCTGTGCATTTCCAGAGTCAGGCTTTTGCTTAATTAAAAAATTTCTTTGATATTCCCAGCAAACAAAGGCAAAAAAAGCATAAAACTCTTGAGGATGCCAAAGAGATCGGCAGTTCTGTGACCCAGCTTGTTATAATCAGTGCCTAATGAATGACTGTTTACTCTCCTGGCAGTGTAACTCTGTGTGAAACAAACTCACTTGCTTGCCTTTTCACGTGTTCTCTATTGTGTTAAAAATAGCATGTGCCCAGAACCTGGTGCTGTGTAATTTATTCAATCACTATATTAGATGAGACAAGTACTTTGCACATACTGAGAAGCATTCTCTAAGTGTCATTGCATGACTTACCTCCAATTTACATGCAGACCAGTTGCCAAGGACCCAGCTATAGCAAGGCATCACTGGGCAGGGCTTCTGCTGGGTGAGCTCTGTGGGGCATTGCCGTCCTTCTCCTTGGGTGGGCATAATGATAAATCGATTCCGGCTCATTCGACCTAAAGTAATGAGGGAGATGTCAGTTATTGGTTAACATCTGGCTCAGAAATGGAGGGAAGAATTGTGGCCTTGTATGTGTAAATCTACATTCTACGACATTGAACTCTGTCCCGCCCACCTCACTTTCCAGTTTCTGCCATTTCAATTTAGATTTTGAGAGCGACATAAACTATCTCAAAATTGATGTTTCAAATGATCTGAAATTATCCCCATCTTCTACATTAGTCTGAACTTTGCATCTCTTTCAAACAGATTGATTTTGTAAATCCTATAACGCCAATATCCTTAACAAATGTTTATTTATTGAGCTTTATTGTGATCAAGGCTTCTTGCTTTGCATTAGCTATAGGAATAAAATTGTCATATATACCCTCTGCCTCCAACAGAGGTACAAATATTAAACACAAATAGAGAAAGTTGCATGTTTTCGTCCACTAGGGTCCAAAATAATGAGGTACAAATGCCACATAAGCGGTTACTCTAAAACATTCCACAGGATGATCACACCCTGAGCTCCTTACAGTTTTCCTAAGTTAATTCAATAAGACCAATTTTCCTAGAGATTGTGGGCCCATTTCTTCCTTCACTGAGCACAAGAAAAAAACTTGTAGGTTGACTTATGTAGAGAAACCAATGATGCTTAAAAAAACATATATTCCAAAAGAGGTACTCCATGCCACAGTCAGAAGAAAGGGTGGGTTAAGTGTGGCAGAGGAAATGACGTCTCCTCACGACACAGAAGCACTTTCAAGATAAGCTCAAAAGAGCAGCAGACGGAGTGACCCAAGATCTTCACTTGAATCCTCCCATCTTTTCATGGCCCCTTCATTCCTGGTTTTTCTTACTGATGAGTGTGGGACACATTTAGTTTAATTATTGCTATAAGATTTATCTTATTTATGAATATGATGTAATTTCTTTGTTACAAAGTGAATCATGTTAGTGTATTGGACACATGTTGAAGAAAGTGAGAGTTTTATGGGAGTAAGCACTGATGCATACCCACCCCCGTGCCCCATGCCAGAAGGAATCAGAGAGGATTTTCTTGAAATGTTGAACTTGAAACAGAAGAGCTCTAAGCAGATGTGGAATGAGGAGAGTGCTGTGCACAGGGTTGCAAGAGATGTCTCCAGCTGCAGGATAGAAGAGACGTCTCCAGCTGCAGGATAGAAGAGACGTCTCCAGCTGCAGGAGAGAAGAGACGTCTCCAGCTGCAGGATAGAGAGACGTCTCCAGCTGCAGGATAGAAGAGACGTCTCCAGCTGCAGGATAGAAGCTAACTTGAGGACCCAACAGCAGCCGCAGGGCTAGAACAGTGGTGAGGATGAGAAGGTCTAGAGAAAATTCTGTGGTCTTTCAGTAGATGTGAAATGCCCTACGTGTCTATCCGACAATAAATAGAATTGTGTTTTCATAGTATTAATTTGAAAGACTCAGGGCAACATACTACAGCAGGACCAGATCAATTCCTGTCATTCAGAATATTATCACAGGCTTTAGTGATCAAGTAAATCTCTCATTGAAGACACTTGAAGAAAACCAGGAAGTTCCTGAGAATCTAAGTTCTTTAGTGGGTGAGTCCTGTCGCTAACATTGTACTCTCAACGCATTAAGTACTAATTGAAAAGAGCACCAATTGAGGGGGCTGGAAGTATAGCTGAGTGGTAGAGCTCCATCCTAGCATGTGTGAGCCCTTAGCTTCTCACAAAAGACAATGTCACTGAAAATCTCCTAAGGGTTATGTGTTTATTTCATATTTTTTATAAAATATCTACATCACATTATCAGGAATACATAATAATCAAATAATATTAAAGCACTTATTGAAGTGGTACCTTGACAATATTCTAAATGACTTATATGTACTGATGCATAGTAGAACAATCTCAGAGAAAATTCTATTTGTCTGTCTTACAGGTGAGAAAAATAATTCCCAAAGCACTTAGGCAAGTTTTATCTAAAGTTAAACACCAATCATGTGGAGAATTATGGTCATATCAAGGGTGCTTCAACCATGCTGTTGGGTTAAAGAGCAAGAAGTTAGGGGAGTTAACTACCGAGGACAGTCATGGAGGACATCAATGGAACTTCTGACAATAGACTCTGTGTGTGTGATAACATGGGGTTGCTGAATCACTGTGCATTTTGAGCACAGAGCACAATGCATTTGGACATTTCCCAGAACCATTAAAATCAAATTACAGTTCAGTCATCATTCATAAAGTTGCTGTATATAGCTTGTGAATATATTTGGCTCAAGATTTCGTATGAATTTTTGATCAACAACTCTTCAAAATTAAATTTTTTTGTCTATTCTATTGGCCAAAAAAGTATATATTATCTAATATATTATAGCAACATTATTTTTTGGTTTTGTAATTATATTTACAATGTAATGATAAAAATAATATATTTCATTATGACCAAATAACTCTGAGTTTGTTCTCATTTTGATGGTGTGTTGATGGCTAGTACTTTAGAATCATGTTGTTTATTTCCATTCAAGTGACAGATATTTTCTGTTGTAGATGAAAGCAAAGGAAATCTAATAAGTGCAAAAGAAAACATTATGATGTTACAGGTAGAATGATGTAAATGGAAAAGGAGGAATGATAGGGAGGGAACTTTAGATGGGGAAAGAGATGGGGGAGTAGGGTAGAGGAAGAGTCAGCGGAATACCTAACATCAAGGATGTTTGAAAAGGCCATGTGGAAACTCACTATCCTATCAGCTTCCCTTTCTCTCTCTCTCTCTCTCTCTCACACACACACACACACCTATACACATGTACACATGTGTGAATATGCACAATGTTTTTATATTCATATGAAGTATTTAGTTGGAGTTAACTTACACAGGGGATAATGCTCCTCCCAGTACCCTAGGTTGTCAAATAGAAAGTTCAGTGCCAGATGTGGGATTCCTTCCCTTGAGTTATTGATTAGGAAAGTCCTAGAAACCCCCAAATAATACATATTTTTCTTAGTTTCCTGCTAGAACTTGATGGTAAGATCCTATGGCTAAAGATACTACACATGTTGTCTATAAAACATGGAGAAATCAAAATGGTACTGACGAGGGAGCTTCCTCCTTGTTGATGAGTTTTTGTAGTACCAGGAGGTGTTCTGTAGTTGTCAGGGGGCTTAGGAAGAAAAGCATCAACAGTCTTACTCAACCACCACTACTGCTAACTACAATAATGACCTGTGTGGCAAGACAGTCTCTGGGGTGCAATAGTGGCATGAATGTTAAGGGGTTCACAACCACTCTCTGATGGGATTTCCAGCTCACATCACAGGAGGAAACATAAACCTCATACTGAAAATCTTGCCAAGGACCCACAGTTGGGGAACTCTCAGACCCAGATTATTCTGCTAATCAGACACAGTAAATTCAGATATCCCCACCCATAGATCAGTTCATCTCTCATACCTCATTGATGAAGATGCCAAATTGATAGTGGTTAATGCTGAAACTCACAATTGATCAAAATGCTTTGAATAATTGTGGCTGGAGTGTTCAGCCTCAAATGAGACATCTATATGGTACCCTTCTGTAAGGCTCATGGACATAAGTGAGAGAATTAAGAAGATCATAACAGCCAGAGGTTAAGGAGCATCAGAATGAAACAGTGTTTTCTGGACACGATAGGACCTCTGAGTTCATGAACTCAGAGAAGCAGAGGTGGCGTGTACAAAATCAAGCCAATTAACATCCTAGCAGGGAGGGGAAGGGGCTCCTGAGCACCCCCAAGCTAAGGAGCTATGGATGGCTTTCTTTAAGGGTGTGTTCCCTGGTAGGGAACCAGCCCCAGTGAGAGCCTCACACCATGTAGCTCAAATCATCCTTGTGAGTTGTAAAGTTAAGTGAAGAGGATATGAGGTGAGGAGGCGAGGAGATGAGGAGGTGGGAGTGAACTTGGAGGCGTTGTGGGGATGAAGGGGTGAGAGTGACAACGCACATTGTATAAAGTTCTCAAGGATTTAGAGAAAGTACGACAAACAGTGATGATGCTATTGTTTAAACAATGAAAACTTCAGGGCAGTCATTGTGAGCACAGCCATAGGGCTGATCCTGTCTTTTGCTATCCAGACATGAAGATAAGGTCTTCAAATGGGCCTGTCACTAGCAAGAATCATACAGTAAATCTTGATTTAAAATCCCTTGTTATTCAAGAATTTTTCAGGTTCAGCATAAATATTTCAATGAAGATATGAAAGTGTGAATGGACCTGGAGTATTTACAGGCTCCATTATGTCCCCTTATCTTTTTAAGTCAAGGATATTTTTGGTTATATCAAATAGCCAATGTATCCCTATAATTAAAGTCTCACCAATTCTGAACTTTCAAATTAAAAACGGAGGACAAAACGCAGATGATACCATGATGTGGGCTTGGTCCTCCCAGGAGAGTGATGCAGGGTTCTCAGGATCCATTTCATACTGGATGGAACTCTTAGCCTAGAAGAACCCTTAGAGGCCACATGCAGCAGAATTCTGGACAACCTGGTTTGTGATTATGAATTTTTGCGGGGAGGAAAGTATGGAAGATATGGTCAAACTGCAGGCATTAAAAGTCAATGGGGATAGAGGAAGAAGATTTTAAAATGGCCGAGGAACAGTGGAGAGAAATCTGGACCTGGAACCAGTCATCCATAGTTGGAAACAGTTCTTTTAAATTAACAGCTAGAAAATGACGTGACTCTATGAAAGTAATTTGAGTTCTCTGAGCACGAATTTCCTGTCCTGTAAAATAAAATGAAGAATCAGGAAGGGCCTTATTATCTGAGGATAATTCAGGTTGAGGAAAATGTCATTTAGAAGTGAGTCTCTTTTAAATGGAAATGAAATTATTTTTAATAAGTACTAAAATGTTTAAATGGGATTCTTTTTCTGGAACCTAGAAGCTTGTAACTGAGTTTATCCAATGTCAAGTGCCATACAGATCATAATTATGACTGTGTGCTCACCATCAGGATAAAGAATAGATCAACCATGCAGGTTTCTTACGTAAGTTCCTGATTATACTATGAAAATCCATTTTCCATGACTGGTACTTGTAGCATGATCATAACGTCTTTGATCTTTCAGTCACTCTTTATGCCTTGGCCTCCTTTGACTCTTCAGTGTGAAGACCAGTCCTTTTAATAATTCATTTGCTGTGGGTCCCCTTTTCACCTATACCTGGTGATTGATTCACACATCCCCTGACCAATGGTAGAATGGCATGCTGACAGAGGAAACCTGTGGGAGGAGCATGGCTTGATAAGCTCATGAGCATGTGGAGTCCTAGAGACTCACATCAAGAAGACTTGGGTGAGAAACATTCAGATGATGAGAATGAACTAGCTATATCTCACACTGTAAATGAACATCTCATGGGGGTGTCTAATATATACTGTACACTTGTTCAAGTGTTTACATTTTGAACTTTTGAGATTATAATATAATTAAATTTCTTCTTTCTCTTTCCTCCCTTCAAACCTTTCTATATACCTTTCCTTGGTCTTTTTCAAATTCAAGTCTTTTTTCATCAGTTGTTGCATACATCTCTTTATATAGATATACATATATATTCCTAAATATAACCTACTCTGTCTGCACAATGTTACTTGTATGTATGTTTTCAGAAATATTTTTATACAAGTGCAAAGAACAAGCATTCAAATAGGCCTGTGATGAATTCACAAAGAATGTTTCCTGTTGCCTCCTGTATCTTGTTACTTATGGAATATACACAGCTATGAAATTCATAACCTGCCATCTTCCCTATGTTCTGACCTGGGTTTCTTCTGCTTTCTGGGTGACAGGAAAGGGTGCTGCCATATGTATCCCAGGTTTCCAATGTGAGAAGGAGAAATTTCCTTGGGCATGCTCTTGCTTTCTCTTGCTTGGATTTATGCTTCTCAAAATAAGCACAAGGAAAGATTCTAGTCTTCCAGGGGACCCTGGGTTTGGTGATGAGAGCAGACAGTATGTCTAGTGACTGGCATCTTAGAGATGAAGGGAAGGGGTTGATTTTTGTTTGTTCAGGTTATTCCTGCAACATAAGTTTCCAGTTTATGATCGACCTAAATGACCATGTCTGCTGTTAGCTAGCAGTTTACCTCTCTGAGCTATTTCCTTTCCTTCCTTTGGGACCACCAAGACATAATTATAGCAAACAGTGGTACTGTACTAACTATCAAACTAGTAAGAGCTATTTATTAAGGGAAAAATTACATGACAAGACCTCTAGAGATAAATAAGGCATAGAATACTAGTTTTGACAACTAAACTGGAAGCAGAAACAGAGCAATCCCAGTATTTGCACAGGGAGTTGAAATATATATTGGCCCCAGTCAGATTTCCTTTGGACTCAGCAGTCCTCAAACTACACAATAAGGCCACACTGACAAGGTGCTTGTGAGGCATTAAAGCAAATTTGAAAGGCCTCAAAGTTGGCTAAATACTTGTCAAGATTTTTCACACAGAAATGAAATGAATATAAAGATTTCTTTCTTAAAAATTTGTCTCAAACAGAGGGAAAAAATACAGTACTTGACCATTCTGATGGTACAACCAGATCTCAGTGACCATCATGCCCTTTCCTGCAGCATGCTTCAGATAAGAATTCTACTCGGGCGCAGCACAGAGTTGCCGAGTTAGCTGTTTTGGATAACTATAGACAGTTTTGATATGCTTTAAGAAAATAATATGGGGGATAGTGTATGTATATGTAAGTGTTGATGGATAGAAAACACAAGAATAAAAAAAGAGCACTGGGTAACCCCCAACAGTTCGTTGTTGAAAACATCTAAGCAACAGACCCAAATGCACCACTGGATGCTTGTGTGCTGAGTGTGTAGTCCTGGAGATATACCCCTCCAGCCACAGCAGGACATGAAGAGACCTGAACTTTCTAATATGCTTATGAGTATCTCTATGTTTGTCTCACTTTCCAATAAGGAACTATTTCTTCTTAATATGAGCATATACTGTATGCTTATTGATATGGATAAACTGAGGTCGCCAAGGAGCTGGTCAGTTACCACTCAGAAAAGGCGACTGTGACATGAAATTCAGGCTAACACTGGTCTTTATTGATGGGCACCCCAAAGTAGATGATTGAATAAAGTATTTCCACTTTCTTCCTTTACAGATTTAGTCTTATTTCTGGCACCTGCTTATTTACTATTGCTCAGTAATAAACCCTACCAGACGTTAAGATAAGAAAGAGACAGTCAGGTTCACCTTGTTAATTTCAATCATGTTTCTCTGTAGTAAGGCATTTTCTAAGAAGTGTGTCACTGGTAAAACGTAACTTACTGTTGAGGGAAGGACTAGTTAGTTCATTTGGGTGGCTACCCTGTGTTTTGAGGCAGGGTCGGTATGCCTGTTCTTATTTACCTCCTTTGTCTTCCTTGTTCTGATTCTGTTCCCTCTCATTCTAACTCTCCAATCTGTATTCCATAAACTTAAGCAAACAAATCCCTTCTACGGAACCCCAGGCTGGGGATACAGATATTACATATCTTAGTAAAGACAGGGTTATTTGAAGCTTAGAGACATTACATACTTTTCATAGAATCTTAGTATTGAATACATGATTGCCTTAGTCCAAAAGCATGCGTTTTCCAGTAAATCTCATCTGGCCCTTGTCATGGATCTTGGGTGCTAGGATTCAGTTGCTAGGTCTTTTGAGAAAGTTCACTATTGCATTTAGCTTTGTCCTCTGAATTCCTCTGAATTTTTTGCCTGAATTCATATTTTCATTTAGCAAACAGTAATTGATGGTAACATATCCATGCCTTTTTCTTCCACTAAAACTCTCTTGTTGTATGAACTCATCCTAATGAGTCACCAAGAACAGTACAGCTTCATTGCATACGAAACACTCTGCTTCAAGCAGATGGACTTGCACTACAGTGTGATTGAAGCTGTACTTTTAACAAGTATCACCTGCAGTTTTTACATTAATTTTAAATGTAGGCATTGCTGAAGATGAATTTGGGATCAGGGCTAATGTCTGACAAGGTGGAGAAATTACAGTGCTGAGCCATGATTTAACACCTGCTCTTGGCCCTGCTCTGGGCTTTGTTAGAGATGAGAGATGTGGGAATGAGTCTTCACTCAGAGTTGTAGCCCCACAGGCTTGTTCTCCAGAGAGATTCCTTGGGTCATCTGAAAATTGCTTCAAGGCTCCAGACATCTTTCATCCTAAAGAACATCAAACTCGGGCAAGATAAAGACTGCCGGGGCTGCTGGAGTCCAGATGACTTTGGTCTCAGCCAGGACCATCTGTCTAAGAGAGAGGTTAGTTACTGGGGGAAGTAACATGATCACTTAGAGGTCAAGACAGACCATGGCATCAGAAGAGGTCTTTGAATGGAAGATGATTAAATGTCTTTAAGTACTGCTTGGTTGTAAGAGCTCTAGGCTTTCCGTGGTAGACTCTGAACATCTGATTTAACTGCTTGCCCTACCTACACAAATGCAAATTTGCATGGCTCTATAAGGTATACAAACAGTGTCAATTCTGAAATGAAGAGACCCCATAGCATCCAGGTCACAGAGAAGGATTTTAGAAATCTTGGAGCTACTCTGTCTACTCTTTTCTGAAAAAAATTCAGGGTCATTAGTTTCCTATCTATAATATTCACAGCTATTATCTTAGTAGATAGATAAAACATTGTCTAATATTCAAGAGACTACATTGAGAGGGATTTCTTTCTTTTTTAAAAAGAATTATTAATTTTTTGAGAATTTCATATAGTATGTTTTGATAATATTCACCCCCTTTCCTATTTCTTAAAGTACTAATGTGCCTATGTTCCAAACTTAGGTTGATTTCCCCTGCTTGTTCTGGAATGTATGAGTAGATTACAAGAATGTTTATAAAATGGTGCAACATCAAACCGGGACCATGTGTAAGTAGGCACTACAGACTATCACATGCAAAGGGCTATTAGCAGAAAAAAAGCATTCTTAGAGTCATCTGTACACAGGTTCAAATGCAGCCTCTGCAAGAGACACACCATATCTCTTGCTAGCTATATTGCTGCCTATCACCCCGCTGACACACTGTGTCTCTGTGCTGGCTAAGTGTCAAGCTGGAAGCACACATCATCCAACCATTATGAAAAATTTACTAAGACATGTCTGGCATTGATAACTGTGTTATTGATCAATGGATATTAAAAAACAAAACAAACTGCCCCTCTGATATATCTTCATTTTATAGAGTAAAATAGCATGGCCCCCACAAAAGACAAGTTAGCATTTCAAAGCTCTAAAACTTGCTACTGGAAAACCAGCTTCTGAGGCCAAGGTCCTGGCCTTTGTGCCCAGACTTTTCCATTCTCTTTTGTAGCTTCCTGACCTCTGTCATAAGAACCAATTATTCCATAGAGTAAATTGAGCTTGAATTGTTAGAACTATTAGTCTTGTGCTCAGTCAAAAATTCCACACCAGTCAAATTTTATGCAGATATCAAAGGAAAGGATTTGGCTTGACATCTTGAAACATAAAAAAGAAAGGAAAAGAAAGCAATAAGAAAAGTTCTCATGCATTGGAATGCATATAAAATTAGTTTGCTTTTTTTCATTGTGGTCTAGAAGAGATGGAAAAATTGCAAGCCATCTGGGAAATTCAAGAAGCAGGCTTGATTGTATGGTAGAGAAAAATAATATCAACTCATGTACACTGAATGAAGAAAGTATAAAATAGCAAAAGAATCATGGTCTAGAATTAATAACATTTTTAGAGTCTTATTGGTTAAGTGATAATTATAAATAATTCATGATATGCTAAATATAGGGAGCTCTACATTCCACTAAGCTGATGAAAACTCAATAGACAAAGAACATGACTAATCCAAATATTAAGCTCTTCTATTACTAGCTTTGATCTTGGAGCACTCTCTCAAAAGATCCCCCAGTGAAGCTGAGAATCAGCTTCTCCCTAACCTGAAAGAAATTGGATTCAAACCGTTCTGACCTTGAAATCCTTAACACAATTAAAAACTATATGACAGGTTCCAGGTGTGCGCTAAAGAGGCAGTTCATAAGCTTGGAAGATGTAGTCAGAACCCATTTCAAAATTTCCCTCAGATCAATGACATTCTGTGAGTTTGATGGTGAAGCATGGCTCCCTGGGTCAACAACTCGGTGAATTCATAAACAGAGGTAACTGTGTGAACTTCTCTGTTTGATACAGCAGTCAGCCCAGAGCTGCAGGTGCCGAAGGCTGACTCTCAGGGAACTCCCTCACCCTCTTTAATGTGACTACGCACACTTTATCTCATCTTACCTCTCTGTCCCCTGGCCACAATCAGCAGGACAAAAGAGGAGCTCATACAGAAGGCAGATGCTGCCACACTACTTAGCAGAGGCGAGCATGTCTGCAGATGTTTCCCAATGATAGCATGTAACCTTTCCGACTCCAGGAATAAGTTTGTGCTTTGCAGGCCTGCATTTGATGGATACTGATTATTTTATTGTTTCTGGCCTGGGGCATGACTTAAATACAGAATTTCCACAGTCTGGAAACAAGGAGGAATGATGCCTCAAGGTTGGAGCAGGAAGGCTGAAATAGTGGGAAGATCGGGTGGGGTGTATCCATAACACCATTCCTTCCACACAGTCTGGAAGAAGGTGCTTAAAAAGCCAATGGACCCATATACAATTCCCCCGTGGACTGTGCTATTTTACTCATTATTTATCTATCAAATTGAGGCCAGGTTCAAGTATATATGAGTGGAATAATACTCATTTTTATATTTCTGTCTGTAGGTTCTAACCTGAGGCCTTTAATACAAGGTTGTCAGAAATGCTTTGTGAGATTCAGCATTGAGCATCCTTGTGAAGGTGGCGCTAGTTTGAAGGGCGGTGGTACACCCTGGCCTTTCCTCTTTGGCATAGCATCCGCTCTTCAGTGCTACCCTTTCCTCTCTTTCATGAAAGAGTCTTGTAATGTTCCATAAATTTTATTTTACCATATCACTTAGTATTCCTAATCCGTGTGTTGGTCTCATCACTCATCTTTCCGCTGGGGTACTGGTTTTATGAAGTTCCTGTACTTTGCTCTGAGATCTTATCTGTTCCTTGCAGTTTATCCCAGGCTCCTGGCAGGATGCCATGTACTTAGAATGTGTCCACTGAGTAATATACATGACATAATTTATTTCCCATCTTGACATTCAGAGGGGACATCATGTCATACCAGGATAGTCAGGCATTCGCTTTTTTTTGAGATATAAACCTTTTATTTTATTTATTGTTTTAAAACAATCTTTTTTCTTCACTTTACGTACAAATCCCAGTTCCCACTACCTCCCCTCCTCCTGTTGCCCCTACCTTTTTCCCACCCCACTCCCCATCCACTCCTCAGAGAGGGTAAGGCCTCCATGGGGAGTCAACAAAGTCTGGCACAACCCTTTGGGGCAGGACCAAGGCCCTCCACCTGTATTTTTCTTGTGACCAGAGCAATGACTGAACACATCCACATTTTGGTTGCTGGAAAGTTTTCCCGATGTCCGGGTTGTGGAACGTTTTTGAGCTGTATTTTTGCATCAAGCATTTTAGAACATAAAGATGTCTATGGATTAAGAAATGAACCCCCTCCCCAAGAAATTATCCCATTCATGAAAAATTAGCTGGACCCGATGCCTGACTAATTACATGTGTGCATGGCTTCAGTTCAGAAAATAGCCTTTCTTCTGAAAACTTGGATCCTTTGTCTTATTTATTATTCGGTGGATTTTGGAAAGTTGAATTTAGGATGACGCTAGAACCACCTAGATTTCTCCAAAGCGGGGCTCGGGTTTTGGAGGTGTTGCGTGTGGGTTTCTTAGAGACATCTGCAATGTGATGAGTCCTCAGTGTTAGCAGAGCTGCTTGAGAGGGAAAAGCGACATTTTAACACTAAGTATTTGCTCTGGGATTCTGCGAGTAAAGGTGAAGAGTTTGAATGACACAATGAGCTGTTATTTCTCAGTAGCTTGTTACAGCCACACAGGCTTTTCAGGAAAAATAACAAGAAATGTATTTTCTGTCTCCACCTATTTGCTCTGTTCTTGGGTGTGGAGAACGACGAACTTCATTACTTAGGGAGAAAGAAAGGAAAACAGCCAGTAGTAGGGGCTGGCTGCCTTTAAGCTCAAGGTCCAGGCTGGAACTCTTCTCCCCTCTGAGTTTGACTTCTTATGGTCTAGAATCAGCTGGACAAGGCAAATGACAACTGAAATTGTTCCTGAAATCATGTAGTCTGCTGCATGGGACAGAGAAGATTAGCTCATGAATAACCAGAACAAGGATGATGTCGACCTCTGGGAAGATGGACATGGTGACCAGGAAGCAGCAGTGGCGGCGGTGGTGAGATGTGCTGTGTGAGAGAACGTGGTCTGATCTGAATGGCACCTGGAACAGCGTGTGCTGGAGCAGACAGGGAGCATGGCAGGGGAGACAGACAATGTGGGCCAGCTCTCCCCCTTAAGGGCCATTGTCACAAGAAATGTAGCTAAGCCCATCCTGTAGCTAAGCCCACCACTGGGCTGAAGAGAGATGACTGTGGAGTTAGGTGCCACTGTATGAGCAACACGGTCATCTGTGAGGTTTTATCAGCAAGAACTGCCTGCTGCCTGTTTATTCGCAATGAGTTATCCTTCGGGTGGATTGTAAGCTGCATGAAAGCAGGGGAACTGCCACTGTGTTCCCACCGTGGCACCGGGAAACACAGCCTACATCAAGCACATTGGTTTAATAGATGAATGATTGTGTGAGCAACTAGAGGTCAATAGGAGAACACTTGATGGCATTTGCAGTTTTAAAGTATCACTTAGTTTATGATTAATGTGGAGTTAGGGCTGGTTAACCTCAGTGGTTAGGAGGACAAACTGCCCTCTCAGAAAACCGGAGATTGTTTCCAGCACCCAAGGTGAGAGGCTCACAACAATCTGTGACTTCAGCTGCAGGAGCTCTGATGCCTTCGTCTGGCCTCTGTGGGAATTGTACTCATGCACAAGACACAAATATCAGACAGCTGCTATTCTGTGTGCGCTTGAGACTTTTATGCCAACTTGACACAAAAAGTCCTCTAAGAGAAAGGAACCTCAATTAAGAAAATGCCTCCATGAGATCAGGTTGTAGGC
This sequence comes from Ellobius talpinus, assembly GCA_001685095.1. Taxonomy (NCBI): domain Eukaryota; kingdom Metazoa; phylum Chordata; class Mammalia; order Rodentia; family Cricetidae; genus Ellobius; species Ellobius talpinus. Next base: position 8,067 of record LOJH01019996.1, on the reverse strand, counting down.
ATGACTATAAGGCCTTTTCTTATTTAGTGATTGATGGGGGAAGGCCCTGTTGTGGGTGGAGCCATCCCTGGGCTGGTGGTTCTGGTGTTAAGATGGCTATAAGAAAGCAGGCTGAGAGAGCCATGAAAAATAAGCCAATAAGTAGCACCCTTCCATGGTCTCTGCGCCAGCTCCTGCCTCCAGGTTCCTGCCCTGTTTGAGTTCTTTCCCTGTCTCCCTTTGTGATTGATGGACAGTGATGTGGAAGTGTAAGCCAAATGAACCCTTCCTCCTCCAGTTGCTTTGCTCATGGTGTTTCATTGCAGCAATAGAAACCCTGACTAGGACGGTGTGTGACTTCCTAAACCTCACATCAAGCCACGAGCAAAGCCCCTGTGTGGTTTAGCACTCCAGTCCTACAAGAAATACCTGAGCTTGATCAGTTTATGAAGAGAAGAGGCAATTTTGCTTCGCGGTGTTAGAGGTTTCGGTCTGGCCCAGTTGTGTTGGGTACCTGGTGGCAGACCTTGGCAAAGCATGTCTGTGCACATGAGCACACATGCACACATATATACACACATTTGTATTATATGTATAATTTTATATTATTTTATCATATTAATCATAATATTAATGGTTAATAAGTTATAATATTATACTAATTATATAAGATATAAGATATATGATGATATATTATTGTATTTTATATATGTTGAGATAATAGAGCAATACTGCTAACCTCAGCAAACATAAATACTTAAACAGCTGCAATTTGAACCTGTATGGATCCGACTTTGAAGTGCTCCCTCACGGAAGTTGCTCTCAGGCATGGTTTGGGAAATGTGCAAAACAATCACAATATCCTGGTCCTAAAATATAATATTTTGTTTCTTGGGGCTTTTGTTTACCTTTGTGCAGAAGGTAGTACATTATTATTGCTATTGTTATCAGAATCTGATTATCATCATCATCATTTGGGATTCCCACACTTTCATTGTGAGTGAGGCTTTTTGTAAAACAGTCACTGTCTTTTGTTATATTTTTCCAGTGCACATCCTGGTTGCTATTTTCTTCTCTGTTTTCTCTGGAATCTTAGAGTTCAGTTCTCAGCTCCTGTTACACGCTGACTCTGCCTAGCTCCCCATGGAGCCAGGCCTAAGAGTGAATAAGCTCCACTCTCCCCATTTACACAGATCAGAAGGGAGCTCACACCGTTGTCCAGTTTCAGGAGTTCGAGAATATGGTTTACGAGTATTGCTGGTAAGCAGTAAGGTTCAGATCTTAATGTCTTCTTCTACCTGATCCCATGATTCCTCCAACTTGATTCCTTCATTCTCCTCTGCTTGGTGACTAACCATGACGTCAAGATCTCTTCCTAGGTTTCTATTCCAAGTTCCTGACATGCATTAGCTGATAAACTGTAATGCTTCAGGACTCTAGTTTATCTTATGTTTGTTGCATGTTTTTCTTTCATGACACTTTTGCCCACAGACAAATGTTTTTTCTTTAATGTTTCTTTTTCCTCACTTTATTTTTTTAAAAAAGAAAACAAACTATCTTTTTTCATTTTGCATACCAATCCCAGTTCCCACTCCCTCCCCTCCTCCCACTCTCTCCAGCTTCCCTCTCTAACCTCACCTCCATCCACTCCCCAGAGAGGGCAAGGCACATTGCTCTGAAGAAGGACCAAGGCCCTCCCCACTATATCCAGGCTGAGCAAGGTACCCATCCAAAGAGAATCGATTCCAAAAAGCCAATACAAGCAGCAGAGATAACTCCTGGTGCCACTGCTAGCGGCCCTGTAGTCTGTCCCAGCCATATATAACTGTCACCCACATTCAGACCACTTCCTAAATATAACACCAGTAGCATAAACACTGAGAGCAACAATAAATAAATGGGACCTGCTGAAACTGAGAAACTTGTGTAAAGCAAAAGACATAGTCAATAAGGCAAAAAGGCAGACTACTGAATGGGAAAAGATCATCACCAACTCCGCATCAGGCAGAGGACTAACCTCCAGAATATATAAAGAACTCAAGAACTTAGACATCAAAATTCCAAATAATCCAATTTAAAAATGGGGTACAGAACTAAACAGAGAATTCTAAACAGAAGAATCACAAATGGCCAAAAGACATGTAAGGAAATGTTTAACATCTTTAGCCATCAGGAAAATGCAAATCAAAATAAATATGAGATATCATTTTACAAAGATAAGCATGGTATGTACTCTCTTGTTAGTGGATAGCAGCTGTAAAGCCAAGGATAATGAGCCTACAGTCCATGACCCTAGAGAAGCTAAGTAACAAGGTGAACCCTAAGAGAAACANAAATTCCAAATAATCCAATTTAAAAATGGGGTACAGAACTAAACAGAGAATTCTAAACAGAAGAATCACAAATGGCCAAAAGACATGTAAGGAAATGTTTAACATCTTTAGCCATCAGGAAAATGCAAATCAAAATAAATATGAGATATCATTTTACAAAGATAAGCATGGTATGTACTCTCTTGTTAGTGGATAGCAGCTGTAAAGCCAAGGATAATGAGCCTACAGTCCATGACCCTAGAGAAGCTAAGTAACAAGGTGAACCCTAAGAGAAACATGCATAGATCTCCCTGGGAAGGGGAAATAGACAAGATCTCCTGACACAGACAAATGTTAAGACACTTGCTCTAGCCTACTGGCTGCATGCTAGCTTTCTCTATTTGCCTAGCTTACTAGAATTATCTGGCATATACATCCCTTGCCAATGTGCATTCATACTTAAACACAATCTTGAGACCTCAAAGTGTGATTGATAATTATCCACTGACCACACTCCTCTACATCATCATGGGAAACACTGAGAAGCAGGTGTCCACCTGGAACTTCATTTCCTAACCTTCTTGCTTTGAGTTGGGAACATAGACTAAATTTCCTCTCATAGAACACACAAGGAAGAGAGGTATACCACTTCCAATGTGGCTCATAAGAACAACCACAATGATGTCACCATTCCAGGAAATGGTGCTGTTAACACTCTATGGTCGCTGTCAACCTATGTGACTGATTAACTCTTGAAGCAGAAACAAGCCCTTTCTGTACACAGACAGAAACAAGTCTCTAGTAACTGTATCTAGCTATACTGACACAATACATAGGCTAAAACTCACCATGACCACACATTTTCAACTGGCAGAGTTTGGGATCTTCTGACAGGATACTGACCATAGGTTAGCCAGCTCTTCTGTGATTGGCCACGGTTACAAGCCATTTCTTCTACCTGCTGAGCCTGCTGGGCAGCTTAGAGGTCTGTTCTTTGGGTCAGCCTTGGGTCAGCTTCAACTGTTCACTATGGGTTGTTTTTTTTTTTTTGCCAGTTATCAAGCTACTGTTAGTAGTGGAACCAAACAGGGGAAACTGAATACCTCCTTGGCCACAGGTCTGGGAACATGCAGTCCATGTCGTCCATCCCGAGAGCTGGCAGTTGACGACACATTCCACCAGACAGGGGATACTCATCTTCTGGGGCTTTTCCAGATTCCGCTGCGGATGCAATGAGATACACCCTCAATACCAAACCAGATCACTATTCTTTTATGGTCAAGAGTGCCCTTTATTCTGTAATAAACAGCCTCTCTACAGTGGGGCGGGAGAACAAACGTCCATTGTTCTAGAAATTGGTAGGCCCAGAAATGATTGTTGCTATTTCACTGGTGACATTGGTTAGTCAAAGTTTCTTATTATAAACTCTGAATTCTAGCAGACACTTGACACTCAGTTGTGGGGAAAGTGGCACAGAGATTGCCCGTGTTGCTCAGTCACAAGAAAGCAGAAAGACATGTAATCATTCCACCCAGACATCCTGACAGTACACAGAGAGATCAAAATTATTAACAAGGCTGGTGGTGCACAGAATGGGAACAAGGATAAAATAAGCAATTCATCTGAATCCCCAGATGATCAGCAGGACAATGTAATTACAGCTCTAATCTGGAGACAAATTCACTAGACAGTTTACTTTCTTCTCCGAAATCTGTGTGTAGACAGAATGTGTACATTTTGTTAGGACCAAGGTAGGAGACTTTTCAGTGAGAAAATAAATTACCCAAGAATCAGACAGTGAATACTTAAGTCTATGCTGTGTGACTCACATGATGGGTGTATGTTTAATTAGGAAAGCTTTGGCACCCAACACATTTTAAATATTATCAGTACATCTACCCAAAGCTAAAATTAGTTATCACAACATGATGAATCCTTGAGTGGGTAGCACATAAAACACCTTAAAGGATCTGTGATTATTGGTGTGAAACAGTAGATTAATAATTTAGGACTTCTTTAAATAAATAGTCATTAAATATATGTTTAGTATATACCATTTAGAAAATGAGGAAACTGACTTTTATTAATGAATAATTTACATCTCTCTTTACATCAAAAGAAAATATTTTTTTGTACACATAGGCATCTCAGAACTAATAGGTAACACGGTTCATAAACAAAGAGGAACACAAATAAAACCAGCTACTCAGCTGGAACGCTACAGTCCAACACTGTGCTCTTGTCAGCTGACGCACCCTTATGCTATTTCTCATTCATGCATCGGGAAGGAATGTTGACATTGTGGGGACAGCTTTGAGTTATTCGGAAGAGGTGTAGATAGGTGACTCTTTTCCCAAGGCAGTCAGTGTTTTACAGGCAGAATAAACTAAATTAAGAATTTAAATAAAGCAGTGACAGTTGGTCAAGAGTCATCTATTGGATGTGAGCCATTTTTAGAATCCTACTGGCTGGAGACAGACTGGTCCATAGTCAGCATCCTGGATGACATCAGCATATCTGGTTAGGGAGCATATTATGACAATACTTAGGGTTGGGATAGCAGTGGTGAGAAAGTCTTTATTTTAATTTACTTCCTTCACGCCACAACAACTGAAACAGATCTTTGTTTGCCTGTCAACGTGTTATAGACATTTTTGCAGCCACCTGTGATTGCTGGCATCCTATTTTCAATCCTGAAGGTGGATTCTGCGATGCCTGCAGTATGTCAGTATTTCCCTTTTCTGTTGAGCTGGCCCTCTAGTGCTGAATTTACATCTGGGAAGGAAAAGCCAGCTTCTTCGGAATGGGTTCAACTGTAGCTTTTCTCTAAATTCCATAAAATTAGATAACTTCAAAACCTCCTAATTTGGAAACTGACATGGAGGTCTTTTGCATAGATTGGGGAGATAAAAGACAGCTGTACTGTTTATCTGGAAATTATTTGTTGAGAAAGCTGTCAGTGTGTTCTACATCCCGGGTCAGCATCCATCTTGTATGATGAGGATATATTCATCACACACACAAATGAATCACCCAATGTAAGTGTTCGCACCACAGTAGCAAAGTCACTAACACCAATGGTTTGTTGGAAAGCAAGTCTGTTTTAAGTTCTTGGAAGCAATGACTTCGTTTCTTACCGGGTCCCATTTCTTCAGTGCAAAATGACGTTTCTCCCCTATTTTGAGTAAGTCCAAACCAGTGCCATACAACTGCTTCAAAACACCTCTTCAGTCAGTGTCTGTAATATCTGTTAGGTTTTGTGAAGGCTGAGGACTAAAGCTAAGAGATCGCATCACACACAAGTTACCTGCTCGCAGTGGCCCATGCCAACCGACTTGCCATCACTGCGCACACAGCTCAGCAGGCGAGTCCTCACGCCCTGGCCACAGGAAGCATTTTCACTCAGCTGGCATGTACTCCACTCTATGGGAAGAGGATCACAAACACTGAGTTTCGAATGTCTAGACTTGTGAGCCAAGCACAGCCAAGCTCTGATCATCTGTGTAGGCTGGAGGGGAGCCCACAAACAATTTTACAACCTTCCCAAGTACCTTTGGAAAGCCTTGTCCAACAATTGTGTCAGAGGAAAAACACACAAATGAACAAAAATAAAATAAATGTACTGAATCAATTTCCTAGAATGTGTGTGTTTGTGTATGTGTGTGTGTGTGTGTGTGTGTGTATGTGTGTGTGTTTGGGATAAAACAAAATAAAATGAAAACCCCAAAGTTTATACCAACCATTTGGTAGGATAGGAGAGACAGGAACCAGAAGAATAAAACAAAAGACCAGTTTAAGAAAATGATTTATTGTGTATAGTTGAGAGAGGAAACAACTAAGCCATGGCAACAACTCTATGGCCCATATGCCAAAATCCTTCCAAGGTGGTAGAATTAGGGAGTGGAATCTTTTGAGGGTGATTGGATCAATAAGGAGGGGAACTAAGAAGTGGGATTAGCATCTTTGTGAAAGACTCTAGGGAGCTTGTCTGCAGACATCCTGTGAGCAAGTAAGTGTCATAGGGCTGGCTAGTGGTATTTACAGTACAGCACTATGGCCATGTGAGGTGGTTCTGGCCCCTTCGGCCCCTCCCTCCATACTTAATTTGACTTAAAACAGTGAAGAAAGAAAGCTTTTCTTATAGATGTGGGTGTGAAAGATCCTTGACCGTGTTAATAAAAACCTCTCCATTTTTTCTATATCTAAGAGCTTAATAACAAACGTATGGCTAAAGAAAAATAAAATCTTAAAAATTTTAAATTTTAAATTTTTAAAGTCTTAAAAATACATTTTTCCAATAAAGCAAAATTCCATTGTATTTCTGAAAAACTGCTATCAAAACCAAAGACCCGAAGGAAAAGGGTGAATCTAGTATTCTGTCATTCACCCATGAAAGAACTAGACACCTGCGTGGAATTTACAAGGTCTTCACCCCAAGGAATCTCAGTGATTCCAACGTGTATGGAACAGAGAAGTTTTTTGCAAAGGATACAGCTTTGCCTCTGCAGGCATATGGTGGTGTGTTCCTAAGTATTGACTGCTTAGACATAACATGGTCCTACATTTGGTGGCATTTTTGCATATCCCTTGCTAGGGGAATGGTAGGTAGCAGATGACTGTAATAGCAACTCTCTTGTTTTGGGCACTGTCCTGCATGTTCAGACAACCAAAGAGGCGGAATAATTCATTTATTGTGATTATTGTTGCCTCTCTAATGTCCATGACTGGTTAGGCCTCCCTAATTTTTTTATTGCCTATGGAAAAATATATCACATATGCAAGTTACCGAAATAATGAAAGGCATGAGAAAAACCAGACTCTACTGTGGTATCTGTTTAAGCCAAGCTGTTCTTCAGAAATTACAGGTGGATTTGATGTATCCGAATGCCATGAATGGATGTTTGCTTTCAGGAAGGACAATTGGAACTAAGTCCTCAGCCTTTCATGCCCCACACATACATTGTCCTCTCCCTCCCCTCCCAGTGCCGGGATGGGATGCACACACAAGGGTTAGTTAATGTTCAGGGAGTACATGTTGGATTTTCACCATACCTGTGAGGTTGTACTGGAACTGGAAGCAGTTTTCATTGAGGAGACAGGGCCGTGCCTGTGAGTCTTCCCCACAAGTTCTTGAGTTCAGAGAGGGCCTCAGCAGATGTCGAGATCTTCTCTGCATTGCATGAGGGTCACACGACTATGAAAGTCAGGAATGGGCAGACAAGGACACACAGTGAGTGGTAATTTATACGGTTATAAGTTCACATGCAGGCATAGAACAGGGGCAGGGAGGTGACTGAAGTCACAACAATGAGGCCATAACGCCACCTTAAAAGGCTGCAGCTTGTGGTTAGGAGAGAAAATGATATGGTGATGGATGCTGGCTTGCCTTCCGCTTTCATTTCATTCGACAACCAATACATTTTAATCTTTAAATGAAATAAAAAAGTGACCCCAGTCACTCTAGTTCAACAGAAGTAATCACACAGAATAGTGAAATGAGAAAATTATTTTTAAAAATCACAGGATAAAAAGCTACATATAAGAATAAAATTATAGCTTTTGTCTGTGAAGTCCCTGGCCAGCAAGGGGCCCTGATCCTGTACCAGAAGATCTATCAGAGGGGTGAGTGTGTTCCTGACCGGCGGCAGAAGCACCCGAAAAGGGGCACAGACATTCCTCAACCCCTTAATCTTTCTGGTCATTCTGCAAGGGCTTCTCTCCACAGCTACTGCCTCTCTCTTCCTATCCCATCCCAGCTTGCACCCAGGCTCCCCTT
>LOJH01019994.1:7302-19293 GCA_001685095.1 Ellobius talpinus | reverse complement strand
GTGTGTGTGTGTGTGTGTGAGAGAGAGAGAGAGAGAGAGAGAGAGAGAGATTTGATTTGACTATTGCAGTGTGCCCAAGGCAGTTGAGTCAACATGGTTCCTGAGAACCAAATCCCAGTCCTCTGGAAGAACACTTATCACCCTTAACCACTAAGCCATCTCTCCAGCAACCCTTGTAAGCTTCATTTCTTCCTTCCTTCCTTTCATTTTTTTTTGTTTTGCTTTGTTTTGTTTTTTCCAGACAAAGTTTCTCTGTGTGTAGGAGGTAGACCTGGCTGTCCTGGAACTCACTCTATAGACCAGGCTGGCCTCAAACTCACAGAAATCCACCTGCCCCTACCTCCTGAGTGCTGGGATTAAAGGCATGTGCCACCATCCATGTCCAGCACTCAAGCCCCATTTTTGCCTCTGATAATAAGCAGCTGCCAATGTAAGTCAGCTCTCTAGATATCTATACATCAAACACTGTCTCAGGAGCTCGGGTGCAGCTCAGTGGTAGAGCAATTGGCTGGTAAACACAAAGCCCTGAGTCCAATGCCCAGCATGGCAGCAACAGCAACCAAACCCCCTCTGGATGCACAGCTGTGAGCCAGTAGGGAAAAAGCTTTTGTTTGCTAACTTCATTTATGCCACTACATGGTAAACACCAATGAAGTATGAGGCATATACTTAATGCATTCCTTTATGTAACTTTCATGAATGTATGGTAAAAATGAGGCAAAGCCATGACCCTATTTTATAGGTGATAGAACTGAGGCTTAAGGCCAGACACAGTGGCTCATACCTATAATCCCAGCACTCTGGAGTCTGAGGCAGGAGGACCATAAATTCAAAGCCAAGCCTGGCATGATGGCACACACATTTAATCCCAGCACTCCTGAGGCAGAGGCACATGATCTCTGTGTGCTGAGGCAAGTATGGTCTGCATATCAAGCTCCAGGCTGACCAAAGCTGCATAGAAAGACAAAACAAAATTTACAAAAATAAAAAAATTCAAAGTCAGCCTGAGAGATATGAGTTCAAAGTCACCCTCCACTGCAGTTTCTCAAAACAGTTTCTCAAAAACAAAGACAGAAAGGCCCTGAGGATTAGGAGCTGTCCTGAGGTCACAGAGCTAGTGGACTCTGACACAAAGCGTTTCCTCTACCCTATGTATGATGCTAAGGGAGAGTGCTTAAATTCGGGTCCCACTCTGGCCTCTCAGCTTCTCCTTCCAGATACCTCTGGTCTCTTTCTACACTCCCACCTATGCCAACCCCTAACAGCCGGGGACCAACCTGATTAAGGGCACCCCGCACTTCCTTCTAATGAGAAGAGCATCTCCTTACCCTCCCTAATTTTACAAGTAAGGAAACTGAGGCACGGAGATGAGAATAGGCAGCCCGCTCTGTGGCCCAGACCTGTTACTCCACACCCTGAGGAGGCCTCTCCTGGCCCCGCCTTCCCTACCATGGATTCCTTGGGTGCTTACCCTGGGACATGTGGTGTGTATTTATCAACGACAACACAGAGGGCTGCTGAGGATGTAGCTCAGTTGGTAGAGTGCTTGCCTAGCATGCATGAAGACCTGGGTTCAATTTGCAGCATAGCAGAAAACTAGATGTGGGGGATGGGAGATAGCTCAGTTGGTAAATGCTTGCAAGGCAAGCATAAGGAGCTAAGTTAGATCCCCAGAATAAACACACACACACACACACACAGCAGGCTTGTAATTTCAACATTGAGGACAAATAAACCCATAAACCAGCAGATCCCTATGGCTCACTCTGAGCCTAACTGGCAAGGCATTCTAGGCCAGAAAGGGGCCCAGTGTCAAAAAAAAGAGAGAGAGGGAACAAGATGCCTCAGCTGGTAAAGACATCGCTGCACAAGCCTGGAAACCTGAATTGGATCCTCTGAATCCATATAAAGGAAGGTGGAAGGGGAGAAAGGGGAGAACTGACTCTAAACATGCACCCTGGAACATACCCACACAGACAATAATAAATAAAAAATTTAAAGGTAGCTGGTGCCTTGAAGAACAGCTCATGGGCATGTGTACACACATACACATACTCGGGATTGGGGGAGAGAGGGGGACAAGACACCAACAGTGTGCACGCCTGTAATTCCACCAGTCAAAAGGAGGGTCAGAGGTTCAAGGTCACCATCAGCTACGTAGTAAGTTTGAAGCCAGTTTGGGCTACAGGAGACCTCAACTAAAAAAGAACACACACACACACACACACACACACACACACAAAATCCAACCATTTACAGCCATCAGGGCTGTGCACTGTGAAATACAAGGAATACACACTATGCAGTGGAGGTTAAGCGTCCATATTCCTGTGAGTGATTTCCCGGCCAGCTCTGAATAAGTCAGTTGCTAAATATGATGCCAGTGGAGGAGGGGGTGCTGCTGTAGCAGCTGGAGAACCCCAGTAGGAAAGGAAGCAAACCTGGAGAGCAGTTCCCTCGGAGCACCGCACACTGACTTTTTTCTGCCCCTTATGAAGAGATCAATGGCACCCTTGACAAATGCCAGGCCTGTCGTGGCTTCTTCCTCTGCTGGCCTACCTTTTGGGGTACATTTCTGCCCACTCTGGCACTGCAGGAAGCCCCAGCTCTCTCTCCATGCTGCCTCAGATGAGGCCTATGGAATGTAGCCCTGAGGAAGCAGCCATTCCTTCCTCCCTGGGACTGCCCCCAGAGGTCTCTGACTGACCTTCCCTCAGGTCATCAAACCTGGAGTTCAAAAAACAAAGTTGGAAGAGACCAGTGAGGCAGAAGAGTCAGTGCCACCAAAGCTATTCTCTAGGAGTCACCCTATCACAAGTGGGTTCCTGGGTGTCTGAAGTCTCTACTCCAAGCCAAAGAGCGGCCAACTGAGACTAGGCGTAGGCAGTGGATGGGGTGATATTGGGGTCACAAGGAACCAAGAGAGGCTTTGTGGACCTGACGACCCTCTTTGGGGAGCTAAGGTGCTCAGTGTCAGATGGTGCCCCATTGCTACCTTGAACTCTATCCAAAGTGATTAGAGATGACCAGGAACTGAGAAGTGTTGACCATTCTCTCCCTGTCTATGGCAACATAGACACGACCTGCCCCCAATGGGAAAGGTGATGCTTGGTCCTGACTTTGCTGTGAGCTCCCAGGCCCCAGACTAGAAGGAGATGATCTGCCAGCCTAAGAGTTGACCTCACCGACTCTGCCTGATGGCTCACGACATACATCACTGCTCTCAAACATGCGTGTGTGTTGGCAGCCACAGTCTTTCACCATGAGGTGGACGATACACCTTGAAGCCAAGCTGAGCTTTTAAGTGCTTTCAATGACACTGTGAATAATGGCTAAGTCAGGAAATGCCACACGGTTCCTTCCTGGCTTTCTTGTCCCCTCGCCCCCCAGTATCACTAAGAAGTCAGCTCTCAATGGGCATAATAGCTAGCACACACCTTTAAACCCAGCACTTGGGAGGCAAAGGCAGGTGGATCTCTGTGAGTTTGAGGCCAGTTTGTCCTACACAGGGAGCTCCAGTACAGCATAGAGAGATCCTGTCTCAAAAGGAAAAAAAAGATGCTTTAATGGAGTTCTGGGCCATTTTCTTGTCCACCACTAGTAATCCAAATAGATCTATGGTGTGATTCCCATTCGGTGTGACTTCCCATGTCACAGAAAAGCGAGGCCCAGGGAACTGTATAAGTCATCACACACCTGATGAGAGCTGAGATCCCAGCCTTGTCTCTGGATCTGATTCAGGGCCCCTGACTCGGAATCTCCTCACTCCCCAAAAGAGGACATTCTTTTCAGACTCAACTAGCTTCCAAAGTGGGCCATCCGTCAGGGTCAGAGCGCCTGTGCTAAATGTCAAAGGTAGAGTTCCAGGTCCTACCCCAGGCCTACTGAATCAGAATTCTCAGGCATGGGGCCAGAGCACCACATTCTAACCTGGCATCCCAAGCAACCCTGAGGTCACTGGTGTGTGAGCCAGCCAGGGGGCCCTTCTACTCAACCAGGATATTTATTTGTAAGACAAACAGAAGGGACCAGAAAGCCACTCATGGATTTACTGATCAAATTAAATGAAAACTTCTTCTTTTCTCTTTTCTCTCTCCCTTTTTCCCTTTCTTTGTGAGATGGAGTTTCACTGTGTTATCCAGGCTGACCCAAGAAAATGTGGAGCTGATACAAGTGTGTATTGACACAAATACACAAACGACAAAATTTCCTTGTCCAGACCCTTGAAGTCCTTTTCACTCTTACACAACTAAGATACAAAATTTTTGGTTTTTTGTTTTAGTTTATGTGTATGGGTGTTTTGCCTTCATATATATCTGTGTACCACATGCATGTAGTGCCTTTGGAGGCCAGAAGAGGGTGTTTAATCCCCTGGAACTAGAATTATAGACAGCTGTGGGTACTGGGAATCGAACCCTGTCCTTTGGAAGAGTAACCAGTGCTCTAACTGCTGAGCCATCTCTCCAGTCTGTTTTTTTTTTCTGTTGCTAAGTAGTGGAGGCTGGCCTCTACTTACAATCCTCCTCTTTTCCCCTCCCAAGTGCTGGGATTGCTATGTGCTTCCATGCTGGCTTAGGAGACAAAATTGGCTCTCTGGTCCCTGCCTTCTAAGACTGCCCAGCACTTAAGAGATTGAGGCAGGAGGATTTTTGGTTCAAGGCCAACCTGGGTCAGCCTTGGCTCTGCTACTTAGTAAAACTAACCCTTTGTCAGAAAGCCAAAAACAAACATAAACAAAGCAAACCAAACAAACCATATAACTGAACTAAAGCAGGAACTTAGATAGGAGGCCTTTTAGAACAACACAGTGTAAGTTTTGTGGCCGCGACAATCAGCACAAAGATAACAGCGAGAACCTGATAGAATAGTGGGTATCAGAAGCTTGGACGGGGATCCCAGAGAAGCTAACACCTGGATTTAGGAGTTAGGGTGAGTTGGCGGGGTGACACAAACCTTTAGTCTCCTTACTGGGCAGGCAGGTTATCTTAGAGTTCCAGGCCAGCCCATCACAACAGAAAACCAAAACAACAAAAGTGAGGCTGAACAGGACTAGCACTCCAGTGGGGCTCTGGATGGACCTTGGCCAAGAAAGCAGGGGCCAGCAGAGGCCTGAGTGCACAGGGATGTCCTGCTGCCTTGTGGACATGAACTGGGCAAGACTATTGGAGTGGGGCAGGGGCAGGCCATGGAGGAATTAACAAGACCTGGCTCTTTTTGGTTTGTTTTTCTTTACTTTTCTTTTTTTTCTTTAAAGACAAGGTTTCACTCTGTAGCTAAAACTAGCCTGGAACTCACCCTGTAGCCTAGGCTTCCCTCAAACTTACAGCAATCCCCTTGCCTCAACCTCCCAAGTGCTGAGATGACAGGCATGAGTTGATCTGGATTTTCATTTTCTCAGTGTCCAAAAGCTACTGTCACTAAAGATCACGGACCAAGTTTCTGATTTTACTGAAGATTCCCAAACTACAGTCCTCCGTTTCCCAGAGCGTTGGAGAACATTTCCCTGGGAGGATGGGCTTGTGGGAAGTGGGGTGGCCTGGAACTCACTATGCAACCCAAGCTGGTACCAAATTCACAGCAATCCTCCTGCCTCAGACTCCCAAGGGCTGAGGTAGCACAGTTTGAGAGAATTTAAAAACAAAATTTTAGCATTTATCTATTTAGTTGGTTAGCGTGTGTGTGCGTGCGTGTGTGTGTGTGTGCGCGCGTGTGTGTGTGTATGTGTGTAGGTCAGAGGTCAACTTTCAGGAATTGGTTCTCTCCCGGGGATGAAACTCAGATGGCCAGGTTTGGTGGTAAGTGCCTTTATCTTGATAGCTCAGGATTTTTTTGTGTCTTTGTTTTGGGATTTTTGGTGTTGTGTTTTGTTTTTTGAGGCAGGGTTTCTCTTGTGTAGCCTTGGCTATCCTAGAACTCACTCTGTTGACCAGGCTGGCCTTGAACCTATGTAGATATGCCTGCCTCTGCCTCCCGAGCGCTAGGATTAAAGATGTGTGCACCACCAACCAACTACACAGTTTCTCGGTGTAACAGCCCTGGCTGTCCTGGAACTCACTCTGTAGACCTGGCTGGCCTCAAACTCACAGAGATCCACCTGCTTCTGCCTGCCTCACAAGCACCTGATATCAAAGACGTGTGCCACCACTGCAAGACCGTGGCTCGGGATTTTAAAAGAAGAAAAGCAAGAGGTTCCCCCCTTGGAACACAGTTTCACTCTGTCCCAAGCTAGCCTGGAATTCACTCTCTAGTGAATTTCAAGGCTGACCTTGAAATCACAGTCCTGACTGCTAGGATTACAGGTGCGCTGTCCTGCTCAGATCTGCTCTGGGACACTTTTCAGCTTATCTATGAATGCTGAATATAAGGCTAAGGGCATAACTCAGTGGTAGAAAATTTATATTCAAGGTCCTGAGCTCAGTCCTCAGTACTGCATAACAACAACAAAAGCTGACAGATCCTATGGCCCTGAAGACACAGCAGAAACATAGATGCTATGGGGCACTACGCACATTCGCAACCCCATTATTAGTAATGGCTCCAAAGCAAGACTGTCCAAATGCCCGTCAACAGTGAAACAGTAAATAAATGTGTACTCATACAGCAAAATATTATACAGTAGGGAGAATGGACCAATGGCTCTACACACAATATGTACAGATCTCACAGACATAATGCAGAGGGGGAAAGCAGACACATAGTACACTCCTGTGTATTTCATTTCTACAAAGTAACAAATCAAGGGAAACTAAGTGATACTATTAGAAACCAGGACAGAGTGAGAAGGCTTGCCAGGTATGTGTGAGGAAGGCTGAGGTGCCTAGTTGGAGGCCTGAGGAGGGCTTGGCAGTGCTGGCCATTCTGACTTCTGATGTGAGTACCAGCTCCGTGTGTGTGCTGCTATCTGGCTGTATGCTAATGATGCGTGCAGTTTTCTGCACAGCCACTGTGTTTCACTAAAAATAAAGATTCTCCCAGTCCCGTCATCATCGTCTAATAGGGAAAGGAGGCTGAAAGCACAGGAGGATCTCTGGGAAGGAACTACAAAAAAGATTTATCCTGGAGGGGGCAGAGGGGGCAGTTAAGTGGGAGAGCTAAAACAGTGCTAAGTTCAAGGTGAACCATAGGAAATCAAACCCAGGTTGCTGGTGAGCTCAGAAATCAAGTTGCAGTTGTGTGGACTCCCAGGCATGTTCCGTCATGATGGTGGCTGGTTTTGAAGCTGCCCCACGTCCACTTCTAGGCTAGGTTTCCTCACAGGAGGCCAATCACTTCACATTGACTTTGAACACCCAAGTAAGAGATACTCTGAATCCAGAGACCTGGTAGAAGCCATGCCTGCCCCAGCACCTCACTCTCCCTGCTTAGAAAGGAAAACTTAGATGCCTTTCCACCAGGTGGATTCCTCTGATTGCAATCACTCTAGGCTTCGGTGATTAGATTCCATTAGCTGTGGGAATCAATTGAACAAGGACCTTTCCTAAAGAAAAGGGCCAGCTTCCAGAGCTTTGGCTGGCTGCAGAGGAATTCACTGAAGGGAGGCAAATGAAGACATGATCACTTTCCTCTTTTTTTCCTTTTCTTTTTTTTCTTTTTTCTTTTGGTTTTCGATACAGGGTTTCTATGTGTAGCTTTGGAGGCTGTCCTGGCACTGGCTCTGAAGACCAGGCTGGCCTCGAACTCACAGAAAGCTCCACCTACCTCTGCCTCCTGAGTGCTGGGATTAAAGGCGTGCACCACCACCGCCCAACAAGATGTGATCACTTTTTTAAAAAATGCTAAAGAGATCCTTTCCACACTACTCAATGACAGCAAGACAAAGACAGGGTAGGTGCAGGGAGCAAGGAGCTGCAAAGAGCAAGCACAACCTTTCATCCCTGCCCTGGGTCCCCTGGGCAGCCATGGAGATGAGCCTGAAGGGTTTGTTGGCAGCAGAGCAACAAACAGGTTAGTGACCTCCCAAGACATGCACAGAGATCAGCAGGGACAATTGCTGGCCTTGGGGTCTTCTCTGGTCTTTCCCCCACCTCTACTCTCTGCATAAGTCCAGGAGGTAAGAAAGGTCTTCCTCAAGACACATTTCTCTCTTGGCATTGGCAAAGCCTGTGGCTTGTATTGCCAGGTTTCCCAAGGCTGGCAACAATGATCCATAAGCCACCTTAGGGATGCTGATGCATAATTATCATATGGGTTTATTTAAATTTAATCTAAAACACAAGATCCAACCAAAGGAGGTTTTATCATTTGATATATGTATTTGTATATATAAATGTCATAGCTAGAGACACACAGTTTTGGTTTGAGCCATCTGTTTCAGATTGGGCTACTCCCCATCCAGCCCACTGCCCTGAACTCCCTCCCTATCTGCATTCTGGTGACTCTGCAACTCATTCCCTAGAGCTGAGGCCTGCCTCCCCAATCCACTGCTATCAGATCACAGAATTCATTATAGCCAACAGGATGTGAGCAAAAGTAACAGTGGCAACTTATGAGCAGGAGACTTAAAAAACATTGTATTCTCGTTCTGCTCTCATACAGCTTTGCCTTGCCCCAGTTGGCCTGCTCACCCGCTCATCCACAGAGGATGAAAGACATAGCGCTAATGTGGACCCAGATCTTACTCAACTCTGCTCATTAACCAAACCCACGTGACCAACAGACATTTCCCCAAAAGTAAGTGCTTACCTGTGCTTTGGTTGATTTCTTCCACAGCATCATTTCAGCAAGAGCTGACTGATAAACCACCTAACCATATTCCTATGCCTCCTCAAGACTCACAATGCACTATCTACCTTTTAAAACAATACTATCTCTCTCTTGTTCTTACCCTTCTTAATTTTTCCTTAACTTAGCACAACTTATAATATTCTCTTTTTTGTTTTTATTCCTCCTTTGTAATAAAATGAAATTTTATGATATACAAGACATTGTTCAGTACCCAAAGCATTGGTAAGAGAGTGGTAGGCACTAAGTAATTTTGTTTAGATACATAGGTATAATTCTTTTTCTCCTTAAGTCTTTTGTCCAATTTATGGGAGAAGCTCAGAGACTTTGTGGTAGGTGAACTTGAAAAAAAAAGCTTCTTCTTTTGGGGGGCGGGGCTGTGATCTCTCCAGGTGTGATGGTGCATGTCTATAACACCAACACTTGAGAGACTGGGGCAGGAGGATGGCAAAGAATTCTAGGCCAACCTAGATTACCTAGCAAGTTCAAGACCAACCAAAACCATAAATAGTGAAACTCTGCCAGAGAAAGACACACACACACACACACAAAGAGAGAAAGAGAGAGAGAAACAGACAGACAGACTGACTGAAGGGTACATCATACATTGCTTGTATTAGCATTTCAACTTCTAGACTCAAGTGATCCTCCTGTCTCAGTCTCTCCAATAGTCCAGACAGTCCGTAGGTACATGCCACCTCACCCAGGTAAAACAAAACATTTCTCAGAAGAAAAAAAAAATAAGGGAAGTTGAAAATGTTGGAAATGCTGATAAAATTCTGCGCCCCATATCAGGGACTGTCTTCAACCTTAGTGGCTTTGTCTATGTGTTACTGGGGTGCCAGGAGGGACTTTAAAAGGATTTAGGTGGCTTCCAAGAGCTGTCAGAACGTTTGACTCTGGCATGGTGCCTGCATCACACGTTAATTAAATTATATGGCAGAAACACCACAATGTCAAGAGCAGATATTACAGCCTTCAAAGCCTAACATTAAGTGAGGTGTTTTCTAGCACAGAGCAAAGCATACCTCTAAACAAACGCCTTTGTCTTTCCTCAGCTCTCAAGACATGTACCAGTCAACATATTCTATGAGAGGATAGCCTGGACGATTTTATCAGGTGCAGGGGGTGCACCTCACAAAATTCTCTAACTTGCAAGACAGTGGGAGGTTCATGGAGTCATACCTGCTTCCTCCATCTGACCCTCAACTTTGGTTTTGTTTGTTTATTTCTGAGATTCTCTCTATGTAGCCCTGGTTGTCCTGGAACTAGCTAATAGACCAGGCTGGCCTCGAACTCACAGAGATCCACCTGCCTCTGCCTCCCAAGTGCTGGGATTAAAGGAGTGCACCATCAAACCTCTAGACATCTCCCTGGGGGAGAAGATCTGGCTTTCATTATGTAATAGCAGGTTCTGTCTTCTAAGATCACTCTAGCAGTGGGGCAGCAGCTGGTATAGAATGGCGGGATTCACATGACCTTCCCCCTGTCATTCCCCCTCCCCCTTCTAGCACTGGGATAGAACGCAGGACCTAATACAAGCTAAGAATAAGATGCCACTCTACCTACCACTGAGCCACAGCTCCTACCATTCAAATGTTGCCATTTTTTTAAGATAATAGTCTCATGTATCCCAAACTAGCCTCAAACTCACATGTACCCTCCACTTCTAGAGTGTTATTACTATGCCTATTTTCTTTTGATTATTGTTATACTTATTTACTTATGGAGAGCAAATGGTGGTACCAGTTGCCACAGTATGCATATAAGCACAAATTGTAGGTGCCAGTTTTCCTCTGCCAGATGAGTCCCAGGGATAGAATTCAAGTGTTCAGTCTCTGAGGCAAACCCACTGAATGCACTATCTCGCTAGCCCTATGCCTGGTTTTTAATGTAGTTCTAGGGATAGAACTCAGGGTATAATGCATGCTAAGTACTCAGCCCCCTCCAATGTCTTAAATAGGAACGGTGAGGGTTGAGGATTATTGTTTCAACACTGCAGATTGGAAGAAGAAAGTATGCTGCAAACTGTCTGAGGGCATCACAGGGAAGTACCGCCTCCTATCTCTTGCAGTTAACAATCAAACTCCCAAGGCTGTTAACTCAGAGGGGCTTATGCACAAACAGCACAGCACGGTTGAACCCAACCAGATGTGTGTGGTGTGGCTTAAGTCTCCCCAACTCCCAATGAGTGCTTTCTGGGTGCTAGGTACTATTTTAAACCTGTTATGCCCGCCAACTAATTTAATCGCCTCACCATTATGAAATGGGCCATGTTGATATTTTCCGTTACACGGCTGAGAAGCAAGGAACCCTGGCTGAGTGAGAGTAACTACCTAGTCACACAGCAAGGCAACTGGTGGAGGCAGCTTTTGAGCCCTAGCAATCTTGCTTCCCCAAACTAACTTCTACGTGTTTTTAAATGTATTTACCTTTATTCATAGTGCACATGCACAACTATGGAGGTCAAAGGACAACTTCCAAGAGTTGGTTCTTTCTTTTTACCACCTGGGTTCTGAGAATCAAACTCTGGTTGTCCTGATGGGCAGCAAGCTCCTTTTCCTACTGAGCCATCTCAATGGCCCCACCACCCCTTTTTTGTTGTTGTTGTTGTTTCTCTTTTTTATGTATTTATTCATTTATTTAATGTATATGAGTGCTCTGTCTTCATGCACACCAGAAGGAATCTGATCCTACTACAGATGGTTTGAGTCACCATGTAGCTGCTAGGAATTGAAGTCAGGTCCTCTGGAAGAGCAGTCTCCTCTGGAAGAGCAGTCAAGTGATCTTAACCACTGAACTATCTCGCTATTCCCTGTTGTTTGTCAGTTTGTTTTTGAGACAGGTCAGCACAGGCTGACCAAGAACCCACTTGACAGGTGAGGATAACCTTGAACTACTAATTCTTCTGGGTCTCCCTCCCTGATGGTAGATTAAAAGTATTCATCACTGTGCCTATTATTTTGGTTTGTTGTTGCTGCTGAGACAAGGTCTCAGTCTGTAGCCCAAGCTGAACTTGAACTCATGGAGATCCTCCTGCCTCAGCTTTGAGAATGCTGGGATTATAGGCATGAGTCACTACACTGGGTAAGGGTGAGGGATAAGAAATTGCTGCATCGCTGGGCAGTGATTGCGCACACCTTTAATCCCAGCACTTGGAAGACAGAAGCAGGCAGAGCTCTGAGTTCAAAGCCAGCCAGGGCTAAACCCTGTCTCGAAATAAATAAATAAATAAATAAATAAATAAATAAATGAATGAATGAATGAATG
>LOJH01019993.1:7361-20961 GCA_001685095.1 Ellobius talpinus | reverse complement strand
TTCCTCCTTTTCTCTCTCCCTCCCTCCCCTCTCTCCATCCCTCGCTCCCCAAGCACCTGCAGGTGTGTGGGAGCTAAGCCAGCAACACCCTTACACCCAGACTGCACCCAGACAGACCATGCAATGATACTGTGGATCCTGAAATGGGGAGCTTCATCCTTGAGACCTCTCCATCCCACCAGCTGCCCACCACCTCCCCTACCCCATCTGTCTGCTCTCCCCCTGCAGGTATCTATCTGCATCCCCATTTTCACTCCGACGAGGAATCCCCATCCCACATAGTCCCATAGGCCTCCCTGGTTCCCCAGTCCCTGCTGCCCGCCGAAGACAGGTGCCCAGTCAGTCTCACACTTGGTTTTCATTAAGGCTCCCAGACACTGCTGGATTCCAGCCAAGTCCAGCTCAAACAAGATCCATCTCTCCCTAGGGTCGAAAACCTTCACTAGGCCCACAGCAGGGGTTTGCAAAACAGACAGCAACTGCTAGCACCAAGGCTGTTGCCTCAGGGCCACCCTGCCACTGTGTGGTGCAGCTCGCTCCCCCTTCCTCTGTAGATAAATACCCTCCCCAGGGGCTAGGATATCCCCCAGCCCCATTCTGAACAGCTGTCTGGCCTGGACTGGGCTGCATCTCACACCTCCCAGAGACCACAGTATGAGCTGGGACAAGTATGTGGCGGCCTACCTCACCCAGGGTCAGCAGGTTGTCCTCCCAGAGAAAGGGGTGAGAGGTGCACCGTGCAGGAAGATGAGGGCAGAGATGTGCGGCTCTGGCTGTCTCTTGTCCTGCTTCCCCAGCTGCCTCCCTCTCCCACTTCAAAGAGCATTCAAGGGAGGGGGTTCCCAGGAGGGGCGCTCAGCCCAGTGGCTGCTCTGTGGCCGCAGCTGCCTTTATAGCTGTCAGGCAGACGGGGAGGAACTCACACTTCCCACCGCTGCTCCCCCGCCCAGCCTGCTGGCAGCTGGCCGGGCGCACACTTTAACCCGCTCTGCTCCTCTGGAGCATGGCCAGGCTGTCCAGCTGCCTGCTGGCTGCTGCTGCCACAGTCCAGAAGCAGTGAGTGAGCCTGGGACTGACTTGCCTGGGTCCAGAGTGACTGACCCTAATGAAGCAACTAGCCTGAGATCACGTGGAGAGAGGTTGACAAAAGTGGAGGGGAACCCCTTGCCCCACCCATCAAACAAAATTTCAGCTTCCATAGGAGCCTGGGAACCATGTGCTGTCCAGGCTGCCAACTCCCGTTCACAGGGAGACACCGCGGTCTGGAAGTTGTGTGCATCCAGGTCACCGTCCATCCTTGGAAAACAGACCTGAGGAACTGAGGGGCATTCAGAGATCAACCAACCAATGGCTCCAGGGAGAGGAAGAGGTGGCTTCAGCCTGCTGACCAGATGCCTAGGAGGATCAGGTTGAGGGTAGGCATTGGGTATTCGGCAGAGGTTTGGTATCAGTTTGGCTGGACCCCACACCAGCTGGGCAGCTAGTGGCAAGCAAGCTGAACTCTAGGATTCTGGTCCTGTTGAGCTGGAGCTGAAGGGTGCCCAATGTCAGTCCTACCTGCGAATTCTAGCAGACTTCAAGATGTCTGTTCTGATGTGTCTGGCTCTCCGGAGCACCCCATTCTGGAAAAAAAGGCACCTTCAAAGGGCAAGTGATAGTGAAGCATCTCATAAGATGGCTGAGCCATTTCATTCATGCCCCTGCCTCCACAATGTAGGGACTGGAAGTCCTCTTCTTCCCTCTCTTCCTCCTCCCTCCCACCCTGCTGGATGGTGAGCTTCTTCAGTTACCTCCTTGGGCTACTCAGCATTGTACCCTGGGGAAGTACTGTGTCCGACCACCAGACAAGAGTCCAGAAACAAAGCGACCAGTAGTAACAATAAACACTCAGCCTTGTAAGGGGTTGTGTTGGGGAACAAGCATCTTCATTATCTGTACTTTACAGCTGAGACACTGAGGCTGGGAAATGGAGTGACCTACCTAAGGTCATTAAAGTTGGGACAGATGAGTGCGTGTTCCTTTCACACGCCCGCTCCTTCTGCCTGCTTCTTCAAAGCTGCCGGCTGGCTCTCCCATCTTAGAGCCTGAAGGGGGTCACGGGATCAGGTCTCACTCTCCCCCATGTTCTGTAGCAGCTGACCTTAGGGTATTCAGTTTCTGCTCTTTGGCACCCTGGCCTCCCCTGACCCTTACCCAGGCCCACACTGCCCCCTGGGGCCAGCGAGCTGAAGCACAGACATTCTATTACAGATCACAAAGCGCACCCGCATGAATGCACGTACACACAGGATCTCACTCAGACACAGATCAGATCACTCTTATTCTGGAAGCCTCTGACACTGCTCTCCTCCATCCTGGCTGACTACCAGGCCCTGCACAACCTGGAACAGACCCAGCCTCTCCTGGCACTTCTGGCTCCCACATGCCCAAGTGCCAGGGTGACTAACAGTTTCCCTTGGGAGGGACCCCACAGCCCAACTGACACAACCACCTAGCATCTTCCCTCAGCCTGGCAAAGCACAGGCCATAGTCTGGCCACCTGGAAGACATACCCATGGGACCAGTATCCCACTGGCCTTGTGACCTCCACCAGTGTGTGACCCTGTAGACTCTGGCTCCCTGCATTAGCTATGCATTCTTTCCCCTACACCTGACTCTTTGGAGCTTCCAGATTCAAGACTCTATAGCAGCCATGGCATAACTACCTGGTCCATAATGGGCTGAGGATTTCAGGGAAACAGAAACAGACTCAAAGTGCCCCCATACCTCTCTTCTTCCACACAGTGATAACTGCTACTCTCTCTATCTTCAGTGGGTTCCCTCACACCTGTGAGGGGGATACTTTACTGTCAAGTGCACCACATGATAAAAATGTCATGATGTGCGAGGAGAGATGCACTGAGAAAGAGAAAGTCCTGTCTTGCTTTCCGAATGGGGACATTCATTTATACTGAGTTCCATAAATCACCTGTTCATGTAGTCCAGGTAACCACTGTATCCCTGTTCTCGGTTCCACCCACCAAACTTCTGGGGCCTGAGGTAGCCTAGAGTCACCAAAGGAGCCAGCGGCTCCAGGCCTCTGGTCTGGCTCCTGTCCGACTTCCTCACGGCCCTGCCTCATCACTCTACCCAACATGCTGAGGCCCCTAAGATGCTCCTCTGAGGCTTCTTTTCCTGGGAAGCTCCCCCCTCCCATTTGGCTGGAATGGCCTCTCTAACTTGAGGATGGGACTCCTTCTGAGGGTTTGCTCAAAGCAGAAGAAAGGACATTATTGAGTGGCTACCCCTCCACCCACTGAAAGCTGCCCAAGACAGGGACTTCAGGCCCCCGAGTGACAAGAAGGTGAGAATGTCCTGGGTCAGACCACCACACAGACTTCTGAGTTTGCCACCCATTCCATCCAGGATTACTGGCTTTTTGAGGGAGCCTACACATGAAGCTCAAGTTGGGGAACCCAGGCCTCTGGCTAGATAATACTCCTCAGGCTACTGTGGTCTGAGATTCCACACAAAGGGGGGTTCCTCTGCCTCCAAACCTAATCAAGGATAGGGTTAGAAGCCCTAGGGTGACCGGAAGTGAGTGGTTGCTGGCACTCAAACAGAAAGCTGAGAAGCTGGACACCCAGGCTCATGCTAGGCCAGGGAATGTTGGTACTGCAGTTGCATTGCTCCTGGGACATCACAACTTTCCCATGGACACAATAGGAAAAGCCAGGGACAGCCCAGGGGACCTGCTAATCCAGGAGAAGGTCTCCTGCCCAAGGGACCCATGGGCATCTCCACCAACTTCTATACCACTAGCCTGACTCTTCTAATCCAGGGGTTAAGACAAATATAATAAGGAATGATAAAAAAAAAAGCTTGATGAGCCCTTCTTGGTTAGTTAGGGTTTTTGAGGTCCAAATATGAATGGCTGAAAGGTTTTGCAATAGCTATTTCAAGCCAGATTACATCTAGAAGCTTGAGTGCTATATTAAAACTTAGAGTTAGATTTTTTTCATAGCGAAGATTTACAAGTTATGTCCAAGTTCCTGGGTCCACAGAAAAACCTAGCCTGTAGCTGTCTCCTCTGGCCACATGCAGTGAATGTCATTTGCCAGACATTCTGGGGGTTAAGTAACATCAGGGAATCTGGAGTTGAAACCCAGTCCTGCTCCAGCACCCAGCTCCAGAAGATAGCCACGTCTTTCCATGGTGAGAACCCATCAATATGTGGGGCAGACCACACAGTTCTTACTAGAGGACTGGCCTGCCCTGAGCCCCTCGGTCTTGTGCAGATGCCAGCAGAAGTTCGTGGGGCCACATGGCAGACACTTGCACGGCCTTCTAGTATGTTAAGAGGCCGCAGTGTCCTGAGGTACTCATGCTGTGACAGCTGCCAGTCACAATCCCTGTGTTGCACACAGACAGAACCCCAAAAGGCAGCCTAGGCACAGACCTCAAAGATAGAATTAAAGAGACTTGAAGCTTGTCCTTTTCCACCAGGTAACTTCAGTAGACCCCAGACAGGAACAAGGCTTCTGTGCTCTGAGGTGACCCACTACTGTGGGCTGAGTGTTCAAAATTTGGAGGAGGCCAATACAGCAGCTGGCACAGTACTCCTGGGCTGGGCAGACAGACAGCTGTCCTGAAGGCTGAGAGCTCAGCATTCCATGCGTGTCAGCACCTCTATAAAACCCAGCCACTCCCTCAGCTGAGGGGCTAGGGAAGGGGGGACCAACTGGTCAGCCCTCACTCCAGGCTTTGTGGCCTAGAGGCTGACCCTTACATGGTCCCACTGGGACCATGCCACCTGCTGGGCAGAGAAGGGATGCCACCTGGAATCCTTGGGCACTGAAGCCAGGTCATGCCAAGAATCCACTGGGCCCACCCATGAACCAAGACAAGAAGGCAACAGCTCGGGGCCCCTCCAGTCTCACAGGACAAAGGAAAATAAATGATAAGACCAGGCAGTCTGATATGGCTGGGTGACCTTGAGTGAGATATTGTTCTTCCCTGGGCCTCAGTCTTTTCCTTGTAAAAATGGAAAAGGCCGCAGTTTGCACCTGCTGGTTGCCAGAAGACCCATAAGGCACAGCACAAAGAGCTCTCTGCACATGGCTAGGCCTGGACAAACCCTGCGTGTGTGTGTGATTTTCAAGACCTATGTGCACAGGCAGGGCCATGGGCAAACAGCCACGCTCTGAACCAGGCTGTGTTCTGAAGGATACTCATGGTTTGATGGCACAGCTGTTGGGGTCTGTTGGGCTAAAGCACAGAGCAGGTAGGGAGCTGGTGGGCGGGGTGTCAAAGGTGGGAAGGACCAGGGTAGCTGGCTCTGTTGGCCTTGAGCCTGCCCAGGTGGACCCTTGACCCCTTCTCTTGGTCTCCAGGGGAACACCGCCTCTCAGAGCAGCTTCCCGACTTTCCATCCTACTTACCTCAACCCCAACCCCCAGGCAAATCACTTCCTCTGCTCCAGAGAGACCCAAAGGTCATTTCAGTCCTGTTCAAGACTGGATGCCTTCTCCAGAGTCAGCTGGTCTGTGGCCAGGCAGCCAGGCTGGGACGGGAGCCACACACATCCACCCCCTCGGGGGGCAGCACCCCAGGCCCAGGCACCTGTCTTCCTGCTTTGGAACATCTTTTCCTCAGCACCTTCCTCTTTAATGGCTATAGCATCTGTACAGCTCCACTTCCTTCTCCTTCCCGCCCGCCCCCCCATTTCTCTTCCTGAAGCTTACAGCCTGGCTTGGAGTTCATAGCTGCAACACACACACTTGTGCACATACCCACACATGCGCGCTCACACACAGCTGTGGAATGTTTTTCTGCTTCTGGGGTTTATGGCTCCGGGGCATGTGCTCCTTGCCACCTCTCCAAGGCCGTGACATCTTGTCTATTCCTTCTCCCCCTTTGAACTCCTGCAGGGAGCTGAGGCTGAATTAGAACTGTGGACAAGTGAGGGGAAAAGTGGGAGGCATGGAGACCCCACCTGAGTTGCTCAGGGGCAACTATGAACCGCCCCAGCCCCCATCACCAGCGTTCATATAGCCGGGACTGGTTTTCCCATTTGGAAAGGGAACTGGCCCCTAGAAAGCCAGACTGAAATCAGCCCCGCCTCCCTGGATTTTCATTCATTCTTTTAACAGCCATTCATTTCTCTGGTATTTGTTGAAGACCTACAAATACTAGGTTGGGCTTGAAGAGGCTATGGCAGGGAGCCAGGCAGACAGATCCCCTGCTCAAGACCCAAGCAGTTCAACACTAGCATCTCCATCAGAGTGGTGAGGGCCAGGATAGGAAGGCTGTGGGGTTGAGGGAGGGACAGAGGAAGAGCGAAGGAATCTCTAGGCTCACTATCTGTCAAACACAGAAGTCTTCATCTCAGACACACTGTCCAGGCTGGGAGTGAACCAGGCCTTAGCCGGAACAAGGGACAGGAAGGGCTATTCTGAAGCGGAAGCTGGGGGAGACGCTGTATCTGACGGGAGAGCCTAGCATGTGCAAGGGCTGGGGTGTGCATCTAGGTATGGATATGGGCAGCTTGGGATCTCTTTGAGTTCAGCTTCCTCCAGGGACTGAGATAACCTTGGAAAAGCCTTAAGCAGAATGGCAGGGCCAGGTGTGTCTCAAGTTGGTTATTTCATTGTGAGCAGGAGAACTGGATCTCAGACAACATCAGACAAGGGGCTTCCGGAAAGGGATGTGTGAGTTGGCAGTTGAGTAGGGGTGGAGCAGCCAGGCCTCACAGAGACAGGAAGCCCACAACCTCTCCTAGAAAAGCCCACTAAGGGTGTATTGGTACTTGAGCCTGCTATACCCCAAAGTCTAGGTACCAGGGCAAGGGAAGAAGGGGATAGCCTTCTGGCCCATCCAGCCACCAAAGGAACTGGAGCAGAACAGCATGGACAGATCTCGGGTCATTGTACAGGAGCCAAACCCTGAAGAACACACACTATGCTATCCACTCTTAAGTTCTATGAAGTCAGGCCCAGGCAGAAATCAACAATGGTGGCTGCCTCTGTTAGGGTGCAGGGAATAGCTTGCCAGAAAGGGCATAAAGGAATGTCCTGTCCAGGAGCCCTGGGAGTGAACACTGAGTGTCACACAGGTGTGTGCACCTGCCAGAACCCTTCAGCCTATGGGATTAAACCCTGTGCACAAATAGCAAAAGAAACTGATCACAAATAAACCTGAGAAAGAGCTGAGAAGCTCAGACCACACACCTGTTGTTCCTTGGCTGGGGGTTGAGGGGTCCCTGCCAGACAGTTCCTCTAAGGCACTTTGCAACAGGAGAAGGTGATTTCCTGAAGTCAGGCCAAGAAGCTATTGTTAAAAGAGAGGAGAGCTTCAAGAACTGACAACAGCTTTGGATCGGAGAAGGTCCTGTCTGCTTGCTTACGGTAAGAAACAATGTAACTAAGCAGAGAAGGCGGTGGGTAAGCGGTTGAGTAAAACGGGCTCATGGACTGGTGAGCCGGGAAGCTTACCTGCTGGTCCTTTGAAGAGAATTGGTTAAGTTTTAAGTTTCTCACCTCCTGTACCCCTTTGACATGTGACCCAAATAGCAGAACCCTTGACATGTTCATCCTAGGACAAATACCTGGATGGAAAAGAACAAGAAGGTGGATCTCATTTATAGGAACTTGCTTCCCCGAGAGTCTTACCTCTAAAGGAAGAAATACAACTTCATTGAGGGAATGAGAGGGGGGGCGGGGAGAGAAAGGAAGAGAGAGGGGAGGGAGAATCAGAGGCAAGTGCAGGCCACATGGTACGGTGCATCAGCTGTTGGACCTTCTCCATGTCTCACTGGACACATGCTGCCTTGGAGCACTTAAGCCCTCCTTGTGGGCGCTGCCACAGCTGCAGTCAGGGCTGCTGAAGAAGCAAAGAAGTGGACTCCTTTTCTTCCTGCCCTGGAGACCCGGAAGGCCTTCACCACCTTCTCCCCAGCCGGTACTTTCCTCCTGGTCCATGGGGGCAGTTGTAGCCAAACTGCTCCTACCTACGCTCAGCAGCCTGGCTTTCCTCCCCACCGTGAGCATCGCGGCCAAGAGGCGGTTTTACATGGAGGCCATGGTCTATCTCTTCACCATGTTCTTCGTGGTGGTAAGTGGGAGCTTAGGAGGAAGACCTCACGGGGAGGGTCACTACCACTGTCTTGTGCCAGGCAACAGAGTAACAGGATTTGGAAGAGAAAGGTATGGGTGGGGGTATCCTGTTGACTGGAAAGAGAGGTTTCCTGGCATCTGTCTTCCTCTATGGACCTCAGTTTACCCATCTGTGCCAGGAATTTGGGAGAGGGGAGTGGCTGACATGTGACTGATGGCCCTGTGTCAGTTGAGGAAAACCTTTGCAGGCTGCTTCTTCCTGGGCTCCCCGCACCCTCCTCTCTACCAACTTTGTCCCAGGAGCTGCTGATCCGGGGAGGACAAGGGGTGAGTGAGCAGGCCTAGCAATGGATGCACTAGGTTGAGGGAAGGTAGAGGACCTGGGTGGACCTGACTCCAGAATCGGAAGTTCCTCCATTGAGAAGGACCGGCCTCTCTCTGAGTCCTTTCTTTTTCATCCTGTTAATGTGTCTGGCTGCCTGCCTCTCAGTTCCCTCTCCCCTCTGTTCCCTGGTAACGTCCTGGAGTGAGTCTCTTGTTTTTGAGGGGCATGTCTGGCACTGGCCAGCTTCTCTGAAGCTTTGTGTCAGGGCCTCTGCTTCTCCTCACCCCCATCATGTGTCTGTCTCTCTCCCTCCGTTTCTCTCACTAGTCTGATGTCTAGTTTTCTCTCTGCCTCTGTCTCTCCTTTCTCTGGGTCTGTATCCCTCTCTTTTGATTACTAGAATTACACCCCCATGGAGTTCACCCTCCTCCTCTTCTCCCTGATCTGCCCTCCTCTTGTTTCTTCTCCTTACCCTCTTCGTCTCTCTGGCTTTATCTACCTGTCCATCCAACTTGCTTCTGTCTGTCTATCTAATCTGCCATCTATCTAATTGTATATTTATCCACCATCTATTTATTTATCATTTGTCTTGTTTTTCTAATATACCTATTCACTATCTCTCTCTCTCTCTATCTATCTATCTATCATCTATTATCTGTCTACCAACCATCTCTCCCTGTCCATTCACCTACCCATCTATCCTCTCTGTCTTAAAGCTCCCCCCATCACTATGCCCCTGAGTCCTTCTGAGTACCCTCACACTGGTCCTCACTGCTGTCCTCACCAGGGGTCACACCATCTCCCTTACTGCTCCATAGCCTCTATTTCTCTCTATAACACCCATCCCTCAGGAGTTTGTGTGGTGTGTGGCTCACACGTTGGTAGGATACGTGCTCAGGGTTGGCAAGCAGCCTGTTGGTCTCCTCCTTAAGGTAGACAAAGCTTTGGAAAATAGTGTCGTGTCCCTAGGTCCACCTCTCCCAGCAACAGGGTCTCAGTAGGCAAGAGCCTGGAGTATGTGAGCGTACTCAGCTGGTTCTGAGTGAGTGAGGCCACGAGCACACACATGTGTGTTCACACATCACTCGATATCCTGAGTATGCCAGAGTGACTGTCTAGAGGTGGGAGAAGCTGCCAGCGCTCCTGGGCTGACAACATTCAGAGAGGGGTTGGCACATGTCTACCTCCTGGTTGTGGTGGCCCCACCAGTGAGTTTCTCCAAAGAACTGGATGCTCTAGGGTTCTGAGTTCACTTTAGGAGGGGAGGGTATTAGACCATGACAAGCCACAGCAACCAGGGTGGGGAGGGGCTTACCATCACTCATGAGCCTAAGGTAGTGATTTACATTTGATGTAAGAGGAAAGTTTCAGAGAAGCTGGGCCTCCAATGTCACCATGAATATCACTGAGATCCTGGTCTACTTACAGTACTTTCCCACAAAATGTCACTTGTTCCTCACGAGACCCTGGTCAGTCAAGGTCAGAGCCAAGATGAGACCCAAGGTCAGGGACAGAAACCAGGTTCTTGTGGCCAAGGCCCACGTTAGATACAGCCCAGAAACTCACAGGCTCCGGTTAAGTCACCCTGCCTGCCTGGGCTTGGGCTGGCCTACAGCTGCTTCTGTGCCAGCCTCAGGGGCCCACCCTGCCCCACCCCACCCAGAATGGCAGGGCCAGCTGTCTCCTATGACAAATGTCCCCTGGCCTCAAAGCCACAGTCTATGCCTTCCCAGAGTTCTGCCTTCCACGTGGCTCCTCCAGGACCCTCCATGGCAACCACCAGTTGTGTGGTGTGCTGGTGCAGAATACAAGGATGACTCTTGGTGTCAGTTACCCAAGAGTGGGCCTGATTTATTCCAAAGAGTCCTGCTCTCTCTTGTCCTAATATTACAATCATCGAGTCTAAAAGCAGGTTCTAATCTAGGAATCTTGGACAGCAGCGTCCTCTCCGCATGCTGAACAGCACAGCAAATATGCTAAAAAGAATGAAGGATTTGAGTCTTAATCTTTCCCGGGAGTCTCACAAGGGAGACAGCTGTTTCCCTGAGCCCATTGACTCAACAGCACACAAAGCCACAATCAGATATTATCAACCTATGCCCACATGTTGCTTTCAACATTCTTTGCTGATTTTAACACATGGTCTTAGCCCTGGTCACCACATCTCACACAAACATACACTGTTCTGAGTCAGGAGTGTAAAAGAATCACAAAGGAGAAATAGAGAATATAGAACAATCAAAGTTCATATGTTCACCTGAGCCTGTAGGACTTGGTTACACTAGAAATTCGAAGGTTGATTGCACTGTTTTCTCCAGAGGTGAGTTCATTCAGAGTGGAGGTGAGTACAACGAGCTAAATGATCTCAAAGCACAATATTAACTTGGTTTTGGGTTGGGAGAAAGTTTGATTTGTAAAAGCAAATTTTAAACAGCATTTCCCAGAACAAGCATTCCCTCGTGGGGTGCTGTGCTATGCAGTTATCATCAGGGTCCCCTTGCAAGCCCCACAGAACAGGTGCTCTCACTCCATTGGACAGAGAAGACCCTGAAAGACCAGCCTCTCCCTTGCACCCCTCTGCTAGATCTGAGGGTTAACAGCAGGGTTGGAGCTCCTGCCACACCCACTTATGTCCTAGCTCAGCCCGGGTTGGGGCAAATCCACCTGCCTCTGGGGAGAAAGTGTGCCCATCACTGCCTTGCCCTGGAGTAGGAGGTGCCCCTGGGAGGTTCACAGTCACAAAGAGCCCAAAAGAACCTCAGGGCCTGAGGACAGTTAGATTCCCTGCTGGAAAACCTCTGGCCCTCACACAGGCAAGCACTCTATTCTGGGATCCAGTCTAGTAAGGCTCTTCTGCTCCTCATGGGGGAAGGTACCGATGTTTCAGAATCTCACAGCGAGTGAGTTTTAATTGTACATGGGGGCCTATACAATAAAAGGGAGCACAGATGTTACAGAGGTGGGCTCAGGTTGAATGATGTGGCTTTATAAGGAGCTGGAAGAGCAGGAGCCCCTCCCAGAGCTCAGTTCCTTTCCTCTTCTGCTCAAGAGCCTTGATCTGGCCCCACCTGAATCTTGTCCTCCCCTGAGCTAAATATAGCTCACACCTAGCAAGTTAGCCTCCTCTTCCCCAGCATCCCTTTAAAAAGGTGCAGTACCCAAAGCTCAAGGCAGCATCAAAGCTCTGGGTGAGGCTGACTCACACAGAAACTGGACCACCGACTCCCTCCCTTCCCCTGGATGCTCTCAGTTGACTGACAGTCCACGTGCAACTGCGATCAGCAGGAGGTCTCTAAGCTTCTAAGGCAGCCCCACACGCTTGACTGACGCATCCATCACCCAGGGTCCCCAGCCCCCTGTGGTGCCCCTGCTGCCTCCAGACAAGAGCTGTTTTCCAGCTTGCCTGCTCCCTCCTGCTGAGCTGGGCTCAACCAAGAGCCGATTGTGTTGGCTCCTGGGCTTGTTTGTGCCAGTCGCACTTGTCAAAATAATTATGTCATGTAATTAAATATTACTTAAAACGATGAAATGTGAAGCAAGAGTAGAGAGAGATGTTTTCTGTAAGAAATAAGTTGACTGCTTGGAAATATTTCATAGGGCCTTTTGCTTTAGAGCAAATCTGTTCAGCTGCACATCATGAACATGCCTGCTAGAGTATCGGAGAGAGGTGCAGAAAAGAGAGTGTCAGGATCAGCGCCTGTTTGGGGGAGTCTAAGATCCTCCTCTTTTTTTGAAGGGATGGGGTCCAAGATTAAAGGCTTACATGCAAAGATTGATGCAGGAACACGTGTGCACTTTCACATCAGGGGCAAAAGGTGTGTGTGTGTGTGTGTGTGTGTGTGTGTGTGCGCACGTGTGCATGCATGCGTGTGTGTGTGTGTGTGTGTGTGTGTTGCTTTAGGGTTCCCTCCTCAGCAGGCTTCGTCTGAGTGACTACCAGCTTTCAGCCAGTGGTAAGAGAGTCTGAAAGTGATATTTATTTCCAGGCCTCAAGGACTCACCTGTTTAATCTCCACAAGACCTAACTAGGGGGAGTATCCAATTTTGTGCCCTGACACACAGAGCCGCTAAGGTCTCGCAGCAAGTGAGGGGTCTGTGGCTTGGGACCAGCTCTCACCCACCACTGATGCTCACGGCCTGCTGACCTCGTGTGCTTTCCCTGCAGTTCTCCCATGCCTGCGATGGACCTGGCTTGTCTATGCTGTGCTTCATGCGCCGTGACATCCTGGAGTACTTCAGCATCTATGGGACGGCCCTGAGCATGTGGGTCTCACTAATGGGTGAGTGGCTGTCTCTGCCAGTGGGTGGGAGCCAGTCCCCAACACCAGCCAGAACCCAGCCCATCTCTGAGATCTTCTCCCTCCTTTCTGCTTTGCAAAGCCAGCGACTTAATCTACTAAAAGAAACACATTTCTTAGCTGCCTACAGTCTCACTTTTCTCATTCTTCAGCGATTCCTGTGATAAGCACTTGTGACACTGGAAAAGCAAAGGCACACAAAGGAGAGATCAAATGTGTCCCCACACTCAGTCCTGCAGAGACCACCATTGCCCTCAGTTAAGAGACTTCGTCTCCCAGAACATCCTCCAGGCTCAAGGGAACATTTGCTCTTAGGGGTCATCTTCAGCCCTGGGTTTTAGGAATGGGGTCATTCAAAATCCTCACCTTGGACCTGGGGTAAGGCTTAGTGGTAGAGCACTGGCCTGGTGAGCAATAGGTTTCATCCCTTGGTTCCATCTCCAGCACTGCGAGAATTTGAAAAAGAAGGAAGGAAGGAAGATGTCCTAGTTAGGGTTTCTACGGCTGTGAAGAGACACCATGACCACAACAGCTCTTATAAAGGAAAACATTTAATTGGGGCTGGCTTACAGTTTCAAATACTTAGTCCATTATCATCATGGTGGGAAGCATGGTGGTCTGCAGGCAGACATGATGCAGGAGAAAGAACTGAGAGTTCTGCATCTGGATCTGCAGGCAGCAAGAAGAAAATGAGGCACACTAGGCCTGGCTTAAGATTCTAAGACCTCAAAGCCTTCCTCCAACAAGACCACACCTACTTCAAAAATCACACCTCTTTATAGTGCCACTCCCTGTGAGACTATGGGGGGGGCTTTTTTGGAGGAAGAAACCAGGAGGATGGAGGAAAGAAGAAAAAGGAAGGAAGGAAGGAAGGAAGGAAGGAA
>LOJH01019992.1:2844-20961 GCA_001685095.1 Ellobius talpinus | reverse complement strand
CCATACTGAAATCCAAAGGGGCTGTACCAGCTTGCACTCCCACCAGCAATGCAGAGTGTTTTCTTCACCCCACACCCTCTTCAGCATATGTTGTCATCAGTGTTTTTGATGGAGTCCTCCTCCTCCTCCTCCTTCACCTCCTCCTTCTCCTTCTCCTCCTCTTTCTCCTTCTCCTCCTTTCTTCTTTCTTCTTTTTTGATTCTATTTCATGTTAGACATTTTCCTGAACTAACAAGAAATTCCTGGTTGTCTGAGTTTCTAAGCAGGGGTTGCTAGATATTGGTCCCTGCTATTCTGAAGAGGGAACTTGAAGTTGGTCCCACCTAAATTTGCATTTACGTCCGTTCTGTTGGACTGGCCCAGTGTTAACCCCAGGAAGAGGATGGCTGGCGTGTTGTTAGTGGAGAGGATCTTAGCATTCAGCAGTTGCTGCTGGTGGTTTCTACAGAGGTGGCTCTAGAGTGTCCCTGCTTAGCCTACCTGCAGGGGCCAAACCTCTGGCTTCTGCCAGGAGGAAGGAGGAAGAGCTCTATCTAAGAGGATCTTCCTTTCTCCCATGTGTAGGCTGTGCTCTCCTTTCTGAAGCCCCAATGTCAGTGCCCGTCAGCCAGTACTCTGCCCTCGCCTGTGTCTGGGGCCATCAGATCTCAAGGCTGGGGAAGAGCCTCCCAGGGAAGCTGTGTGTAGGGGAGTCTTTGTAGGCAGCTGGGTGTGTTACTGTTTGTCCTTCTGTTTATGGCTTCCAAAGTTTTGTTGTGGTTCTTCTTGTTCTTGGGAGTTTGTTGTAAAAACAAACAAAAAGCAGGGAGCAAGAAGCAAGCTGCACTGTGATTTTGTTTTTAGGAGGGAATGATTGGATGGGAGCTTGGATCTGCTATCTTCCTCCAGATGTCTCTTTAGGTTATAAATATGTAAGTCATAAAATTAAAACAATTTGGTTACTTCTATGGTTGGAGGTCTGATTGATGTTTTGTGCAACTCTGTAAAGACTTTTGTAATTTATGTGAATGTGTACATAAGTATGGGTGACAGTCTGTCCAATAAAAGAGTTTTTACAGACATTCAGATGTAATTAACAGCCTCAAAGAATTGTCTGTATTCTGATGTCTTCTGAGAGGCCGTGATTGTTTACAGAGATTGAAAACTCAATGTCTTGAAAGTTGCCTCATTCAAACGTGACTTAGTATACTTTACTGCTTGGGTAGACATCGCAAAATGACTTGCCATCCCAGTCTGTCCTGCAGAGGGACTGTCCCACCCATGATCCCACACAGTATAATATCTGAGTGGTTACAGGGCCGTTTGTTTCAGAAGTAGTTCCCTGTGTGTGTGCATGCAAGTGGTCCAGGCCCCTTGAAACACTTCTTCTCCTTGCTCCAGGCGCTCACCATGCTTCTGACTCCTGCCGGAGTAGGTAGGCTCACGTTAGGTAGGCTGTCTAGCATGTTCTCGTCAGCAGCCTAGCACTCCTTTTAAGTGGTCCCAGTTGCTGTGTGTCTCCTGTAATCTGTGCTGTAGTGTCCCCTGGGACTCTCTTTTGTCCTTTACGTGCTGGCTAGTAGGCAACCTCAGTCCCAGATGGTAGACACTGTATTTATGGCATTCCTGGAACTACTGAAAAGTAGCAAAGATCATTTTCTCACTGGACACCGAAATGTAGGCTTTAAGGTGGCTAGAAGGGTCTTTGTACGAGAGGTGGTTGTGGTAGGCATAGGGCCAGGCAGAAGTCCTCTGCTGTTCTTGGAAGGCACACCTAGGTGATTGGCACTGGGCTAGAAGACCTCTCTCTGCCAGAGGGCAGCGGGACTGTGTGCTGGGAGTCCCTTGACATGAATGCAAACTGGCTGAGAAGAAAGAAGGCATCCTGTTCTCATCTGGATAGTGTAGGTACGGTGGACGGGTGGTTTAGATATGAGGTCAGCATTTGATTTCCTGCCTGTTTGCATCAGAAAGTCCCTGGCAGGGTCATTACCAGAAAGATCATATATGGTCTTTTTTTCACTTTGGTTATATGTGAAAAAAACACAGTTTGAGTGTGGTCTTTTTTTTCACTTTGGTTATATGTGAAAAAACACCACAGGTTGAGTGACCGATGAGCCACAGAAATTTATTTTCAGTCTGCAAGATGGTGCTAGTAGAATCATTAGTGTGAGCCTGTTTCCTGGATTTTAGCTTCCACCTTATGCCTGTGTTCTCACGTAGAGGAGATCGGACCAGCTGGGTCTGGTCTTATTCCTTAAAGTTGAACTATCTAATTATCCCCAAAGGGGCTAGCCCCTGCTACCTCACGGAGGCCATGACGGTGCCTTGGCAGGGAACGGGTTGTAGAGGGATGCTTAAGACAAACCCAAAAAAATAGTGGGTTAGTTTATATACAAAGCCACCCAGAACTATATATGGTATCTATTATAAATAAGACTTAAAAATTTAGGTCTAGTGGCACATACCTTTCAAGGCAGAGGCAGCCAAATCTCTTTGAGTTCAAGACAAGCCTGATCTACATGGTGAGTTTCAGGACAGCATGAGCTGTATAGTCAGACCCTGCCTCAAAACAAACAAGCAAACATATAAACAAAAACCAAAAAAGAAAACAAAAATTGGGTCCAGTTTTAATGTTTCTTAGGGTATTTTTTGTTATATCAGTGTGGGATAGGAAGATTGTGAAGAATTCGGCTACATTATCCTGGAAAGGCCACAATCATTGTGATACCCAATTTAAGTGAAGTCATGGCTTGTGAAAACTGTTCTCATTGAAAAATGGAGTTAGTCTTTCTATGTCTACATTGAAGTATCTGTTCTTTTAAGACTTGTCATTTCTTTTAAATTGGTATTCATTGTATGTTCTAGGAATAAATTTAAAGACTTGCACATCTTTGTTCAGATTTGCATCAAAGAGGCCATATTCTCATATTTAGTAATCTTAGAAAATTTCCCTAATCATACTTCCTATGAAACGAAATGTCACCTGCCATTCCTGGGCTATACTTCTGGTGTAATGCATTCATTGTTGCTTTAGCATCTGGCTGTCGAAAAGGGGATGATAGTAGTTTTCTTTCTTTTTTTTTGACATTCATCCTTACATTTGGTACATTAAAAAACACCTCCATGTAATTAACTATATTTATTTTATAAATATTGGCAAAATTCCATGCTCAATGAATTTGTAGGTCAGTAACCAGCACAGATTTAATTTACTGAAAATAGCTAGCTGAGAGCTCAGACTCAGCAGTTGATGTTAAGCAGTCTGTCTGAAGGGCAGGACATGTATGCCCATTCTGCTCTGCTCCCATACTTGTTCTAGACCTGAGGACATGTAAGCAGGAGCCTCAGAGAATTAATGTCAGATAGTATACAAAGAGATGAATTTATCTAAAGTGAACGGTAAAGTGGGTTCCTTAATAAATTTATGTGCCGGTAGAGATTTAAAACAAAACAAAAAACGTGACATATTCCTGTGGGGGAGAATTGGTTCTCAGGAAGCAGTGAAGTCTCATTTGACAACTAGAGATACTTGTTGAAAATATTCAAGACTATCACTTCCATATGTTTTGGTGTTCGTTGCTATGATCTAACAGCTGAAGATGTGACCCTGCTAGTTCTGTTGTGGATGGTCCAGCAAGTGCGCGGCTTTGGCAGGGCCAACCACGGGTCAAGAGGCAGATGTCCACCCTTCCCAGAAGTCACCATCCCTGTGGGCTGGCTGAGTTTGTCCTGTCATCCATGCTTGTTCTCTTCTGTCACACAGTGCTAGGTTTATAACACCCTGGATTGGTGTCCTTGAAGAAAGAAAGCCAGTGGGCACATCTGGGGAGAGCTTCCTGCGCCTTGGAGCTTGCTGTGCATTTGCAGCACTAGGATACACTGCTCAGAGCCCTGATATGGGCTGGTGTGGAGAGGCGGGATTGGGCCAGGTATTCCTGGGATAGGGCTGTTCTTAGTAGACCCTGCCTGACCCTGAATGCAGAGCAGTCTGTCTCCAGAGACTGAAGATCCTGAATACGCCCTAATTCAGGGCTTAGGCTCATACAGAGCAGGGTTATTATTAACACGTGACTGAGGTAAAGTTCACGCACTGTCTTTCGCATCTATAGCTTAAATTTTTCGAGTGCTTTACTAACTGTATTTATAAGAGCTTGTTTGAATTAAGTCTTGTCAAAGATGAAAATGGTGGTTTAGAATTCATGGGACACGAATTCTGAATTTTCTAAGAAAATAGAAACCTTGAAAGCCGTATTTAACATGGTGGCATACATCACATGGATAGGTATAAAATAAACATGTTCTATTTGAACATAATCTGTAGACTCTAGACCTAATCAGAAGTAGGTTTTACCAAATCTCATTCTCTTGTAGCAATCTTTAGTACTGATCCTCCTTCCCCTGAATGACAGATACGTTTTATAGTTGAGATTTTCATTCTTGTATTTTAAGTCTAGAATCTTTGGATTTCTAATTCGCCAGAAATGGCTTTCCAGATCTCAGTACATTTTATGAGTAGACTCTAAGCAAACTCCCACCTCTTTGGCAATCTGGAGGAAGAAAGACAACTTGCTAATGGAGACATACAAGCAGGTTTGACTCTAAAAGCTTTTACGGTTTCTTGTTTATTGTGTAGAAAGGGGACAGTTTTATGTAACTATTTTCATCTCTGTTCTTTGCAGCACCTAGCTAGCCCAGTGCCAAACAGGCCATAGGTAAGATGGGCAAAATAAGCGCTTTTAAAATGAAGGAGCACACTGAGCCAGGCCACAGAAGGATCCTGCTCTTTATGCAGTGGGCTGGGTAGAAGGCAGTTCTGGCCAAATGACAATAGAGCTCTCACACCATGCTTTTGAATGTTAGGCAGTGTTTAGTAGAGAAAGCCCAAGTCAGATGGGCACCTAGGCTATCTTGGTAAGGTTATGCAATGTCAGAGTGACATTAATAAGTCACAGAGAAAGGTGTAGAATCCTGGTCTGATTGACAGCACCGATGCTCACCAACACAGTTTGAACTTTTATGAATTCATGAGGGCCACATGGAAAAAAACACTGTTTTGAGAATCCCACCTATGCTCTTGATCAAAGTCTTTGGGACACTGTGCAGCTACAGGGATAGCGCATTTGTCTGTTTGGTCTTACTTCTGTGAACAGTGACATCTTTGCGTAGAGTGGCCAGTTTCCGGCTGGTCCTAGGAGTGATGACACATTGCCTGTCTGGGTTCAGCGGGAGTTTGATGAGGTTTTGCCTGTGTGTTGGCTTCCTTGAGTCTCATCACGTACCATTCCAATGGCTTCTTAGTGTTTGAATAGCAGATGGATGTTTAATCCAAGAGTGTTATTTTACAAAAGTCATTGATGATGATGATGATGATGATGATGATAATAATAAATAGTAATAATAATGGGCTTTCTTTTTTCTTTGCATTTTTAGATTTTAAAGATACTACATGAATTAGTAAAGAAGCACATGTATGTCCACCGTGATTCTTAGACGCCTGTGATCCCAGAGTGTGCTGTAGTAGAAAGAGGGCTAGAGTAAACTCGGTGGGTTTCCGTCGCAGCCTCTCTGTTTCCTTTTTGTTGACTTGTAGGTGCTACATGTGATTTTATGTGTTGAAGCAAGCGGCTGGGACCTGGTGTTCGGTACCCAATCACATCCCATCTCCCTTGTCATCTTTTCTCAAATCCTAACTGTTCAGATTGAGTCACTGATTTTTAGTCTGTTTTGTTTAATAACTTTTGCAAACTTTTATCAATTATTTTCCTCCAGTGAGGCAGATGCTTCTAGGGTCCAAGTAGGGCAGAGATCGGTATCAAGCATATTGATAAGCAATGAAGCCTCTATCTTCTGTTCAGGCCACTTCGTGCTGGGGATACTAACGTCTGTCTGTGACACAGTGGTCACCTGCAGGGCACAGGCAGCTTGTGCCTGGAATTGCCTTGACTGCTTGTGCTGGGCAGGCCTCTACAGCTCCACGACTGTGCTTGTTGAAGTCTGTCTTTGATTTTCTTTCTCTCTCCATCAATCTTCCCAAGACATTGTGTAGGGCGAGCCACTGCAAGCAGTGGCCAGTGGGGCAGGCTATCCTTACTGGGAGCAGGGGGAACTTGACTTTCCACTTATCCTGGTACATTGTACAATGTCTGTCATAAAACACTCCTAGTGGGTAATGGGGCTCAAGCACAGATCAAACAAAATATTAATACACTCTTGTTTATTATATTAAAACCAGGCGGTGGCCTGACATAAAGTTTGCTTATGCAATACTCCGTTAAGTTTTACTTACATGATGTTCAGACCATGAAAACATTAATTTCTTAGATTTGATAGTTGCCGTTTCAAAAACTGGTTTGTTTTACACAAATAATAATAATACTCTTTAGAACCCAGTTAATTGCCTTTGTTTCTGTATATATCAGATTTCAGCATATAGTGTTCCTAAAAAGAAAATGGGAAACATGGCATTGAGCCGCGAGGTCAGGTCATGCACAGATTTTGATTTTCATATAAAGCCGACTGTGGCTAATGACGCTGTTGCCATTGGGTGAACTCATCTGTCACTTGAGTGTAGTAGGAATTCATCTGCGGTCGGCCTTTGACTTGAGATCCAGGTGCTGTGAATTCAAAGTAGGCCAAGACGAGACTAATGCTAGTCTTTACTGCAGTCTAAAACTGTATGTTAGGATTTCTGTCAACATCATGTGAAAACCAGTGACTGGTGTCTGAAGGCAAGGGACAGGGCTTAGTGACAATGTGGCCAAACACCAGGACTCGGCGGAGTGGCTGATATGATTTGGTGTTGCCTGTCCTGTGGTCTGCTTGTGCATCAGAGCTGTGGCACACAGTGCCTTGTGTACCATTGCCGTAGATGCTTCTCCAGCGCTTTGCTCAGTACTTGGTGTTTTAAGGCTTTTCTTCTGAGCTGTTTGTGCCTCTTCTCCTGAAGGGTGAGCCTGGGCTTTGTTTGTCTGGAGTATCTCTGGGACTCTGGGTTCCGCAGCCCCGCGCCTATCTCCTGGCCTTAGGCCTGCCTTGCTGGTTGTCTGCTAAACCTTCTATCTGATATCCAAACCCTTCGCAGACATGGGATTCTGGGGTAGGAGAACCCAAATCTCTAATGCTGTAGGGCAACAGGAAGAGCCTGTTTGGTTCTGCTTGCTTTTTCTGTGTTCATTGTTTGCTCTGGTCCATTTCCTCTAAGGGATGGTCGCAGATGTGTGCTATGGATGCTACCATATTCACATGTTAGACAAGGCACTCCGTAGGGTTCTGTGAGTTAACATCAAGGAACAGGCCACTGGTAACTTGTGTAGTGTGGCTACAAGGACCTTGTCTGTGTGTCTGGGCCCGCCCAGTAGCCATAGTCCCTGCTACCACTCATAAACCATTGCCTTTCAGTGGGCGCTCTGAACTCTGCCCGTTGCCTTTATTTATGCCTCGGTGTACCTCCTCTCTGTCTTTCTGAAGAGCCCTTAGCCACTTCACAAAGCTCAGCTGTTCTGCTTTGAAGAATTTGCCTCCCTTTGCAGACGGTCTGTGGTGCCTTTGGTGTAGGTCCATGTTGTATTGCATGCTGGGAAGGAAAGCACACAGCCTGACTTTATTGCTGTGTCTTAAAGAATACAGTTGGTCTGTGCTGACAGGCCAAATAAGGGTTTGGATTTGGTTGATGTATACTCTACTTTCAAAAGATGCTTATTCTTTAATTATGTGTATGTGTGCTGGTCTGTGTGTTGTGTGTGCACTTGGGTGTGGGTGCCCCCAAAGGCCAGTGGCAGCCAGGTCCTTGGAGCTGGAGTTGCAGATAGTTGTAGGCCGCCCCAG
This sequence comes from Ellobius talpinus, assembly GCA_001685095.1. Taxonomy (NCBI): domain Eukaryota; kingdom Metazoa; phylum Chordata; class Mammalia; order Rodentia; family Cricetidae; genus Ellobius; species Ellobius talpinus. The sequence continues at coordinate 13,155 of LOJH01019992.1, read as the reverse complement.
GTGTGTGCTGGTTGCTGAAGTGGAGTTTTCTACCCAAGCAGTGCACACTCCTCACTGCCTGGTCATCTCTGCAGCCCCCATGTGGTCTGCTCTTGCTGCGAAAATGTATAGTTCTTCAGAGACTGTCTTTAAGTTGCCTGTTTGAGTAGAGTTGAGAACCCCTTACGTAAAATGTATGAGGCCAGAGTGTTTCTGGTTTGGTTCTTCAGGTATGGACATATTTACATTTATAGAATAAGACATTTTGAAACGTGGGACTGAAATTTAAGCAGGAAACGATACACAGAGCCCAAGGGTAATTTAATACAAGATTCTTGTGTTTTGACTGGAGACCAACACTTGAGGCCAGGTTGGTTAGTGCTCACACAATTTGGATTTCTAGGATTTAGATAATGAATGCTCAGCCTGTTCTTAGATCCAGAATAGAATCCAGATAAACGCTTGTAACTGATAGCCATTTACTACACATCAGCCCTTCTTGCCTTCATTATGCTGGCATTGTCCAGTTTACTGCCGGATGCCAGGTGGTAGAAAGCCGGTATGTGAAAGAAGAGAAATGTTTCTGTTGGGAAGCAACAGAGGGCACACATGGATAGTGAGGCGTGTGAGCTTTACACAATTGTAATTGCAGTGCGATACACTTTCCTAATTACGCCCATCATTCAGTCTAGTTACTGATGTCTATATTTAGTTTCCAAGAGAAGAATAGAGTAGTTTGTGTAATTCAAAATGAATTAAGACCCAGTGCCGAAGGCTAAGCAAGGTGACATGCTTCATAACACCAACCAAACTGGCCACCCAGTTGCCGTCTGTGTAGCATAGATCTCATGCTGTGGTTTGTTACAGGGATAACGGAACCTGAGCGTGGCTGTTTCTCCCTGCCAGCGACTTCTTGCTTTTGCCAGTGAGCTGTTGGGGTTCCTTGCAGGCAGGGGAGGATACACCTTGAAAGCTGTACCTCTGAGTGTGTTTCCTTTCACTCAATAGAAGGATGGCTCACTGCCACACTTCGTTGTTGCTTAATAGTATAGAGATTTTCCACAGCTCTGTTGGTGATTACAGAGTGCTGCACTTTGCTAACAGCAAATGTGATGAAAATCCCATGTTGTACATTTCTGTGAATAACATGTTTATATAACATGCTAAATACTTCTGTTAAAGACTTGCCTTTTTGAAGTTGCAGATTTCATTCTGGGTTTTGTTAGTGAAGTGCACACTGTTGGATAGTCCAGATGACAGGTGAGGTTAGGAGGATTGCTAGAGTTTTCTGCAAACACTAACATTTTTGAAGTGGAACCTTTGGAGAGAGTGAGAGTTGAATGTCTGGATTACGTGGCTGATTTTCCCGCTGTGCCTTGGAGGCACCGAGTGGAACCACTGAACGCTGTTCTTCCCTGTCTCTTATTGTGGAGTAGACAGCACTGAAGCCCTGCAGAAAGCATGCCCGGAGGAACCAATTTGTGTTTATATTTATAAAATGATACTTTGGATGATGTGGGCTCTGACCTTGACCTTGTGGCGTTACCACAGCCTTACTCATTCTGGTTTTGTTGAATCTTAACTTTGCCTGTGAACTTGAACTTGGCTCACATCCTTTTGACCACTTTTATCTAGCTGTTGATCTTTGATCTTGGTTTCAATGACTCTACCCCAGACCATGGCCTACTCAACCTGAGACTTTTTCTGGTTTCTGACTGCCAGCTGGGCCCGTCTTCCTAGACATGCCTCTGTCACCTTGGTTCCGATCATTCCGTAGTGTTATTTCTTCACTCTGTCATGGGCACCTACCTGCCGTGGTCGTCCTAAGTCACCAGCTCTACTCATGAGGCTGTGCCAGACACTTTGTTTCATCTTGCTTTGACCTCTGCTGTGCTAAAGACCATGGCCACCCTGGCAGGACAGCCATTTCAGCCCGTCAGATGGTGGCTCCACCAGTTTTCTTTTTCCCTGTGAGCGGTCATAGCTGAACTTCAGGGGACTGCAAGTCCTTTGGGATTAAATCCTGGGATCTCTGCTCTGTGTGCAGATGTATTTCTATGCCTGCTCTGTTCTCAGAGTTTCCATGAGTTTCAGATGCTGAGGACTGGTGATTGTTTAATTAATCTTTTCTTTGACACATCCCAGGGTGCCCTTCTGCTTAAGTCTCTTTAGTGAGTACCTGTCAGTCAAGTCCGCATGCTAGCCAATGGTCTGACTTCTCTACCAACACCAGCTTTTGTTTCTAGTTTCCTCCTTCCACCCTCAGCCTGAGGACTATGGGTACCCAGCTTTGTGAGATGACCGCAGCTGGAAGTGCCACTATGTATTTTGTTTTCCTTTTATTTTGAGATTATAATATAATTGCATCATTTTTCTTCCCTTTTAATCCTCTTAAATCCTCCCATATACCCTCCTTGCTCTTTTAAATTCATGACCTCTTTTTCAAATAGTTGGTGTTGGTGTTGTTGGTGTGTGTGTGTGTGTGTACACGCGCGTGTGCACATATATACTTATATTCCCAAATAGAAGCTGTTACTTGTATGTATGTTTTCAGGGATGATCATTTGGTATTGGATAACTAACTAGTGTGTTCTTCCTTGGCCAAGACCATTTCTCCCCCTCACCACTCCTTCGTTGTCTGGAGTCCTCTGCATATGGTTGAGGCCTTGTGGGTTCTCCCCTGCCGGCTTTGGCATGTCTGTTGTTGTCCTTGTTCAGTTTAGGTTTAGGCAGCCATGTTGGTGAGACTTTCTGGGTGTAGCTCCTGACATTCCTAGGAGTCATGACCTCACGGCAAACACCCTGATGCTCTGGCCCTTACATCCCCTTGTCTACAGTGTTCCCTAAGCCTTAGGTGTGGGAGTGAGGCCTGGACTCCACAGCTCTGTTTCGATTGGTTGTGTTTCTTTGTAATCCCCTCTGTTGCAAAGGGAAGTTTCCTGGATGAGGTATGAGAACTGCACTCATTTGTGGGTCTGAAGACACATTAGAGTGTAGTTAGGGGCTGCGCTGGTGTGGTGAAGTGGGACTTGTAGATGGTCCTCCAGGATCCATGACCTCATAGCCTTGGAGAGTTGGCTGGGGTTCACTACCAAGCATGTGCTTACCACGTATTTTTTTGTGTTTTGCTTTTCCCCGTTGCTGGCTGGATCGTGTCTTCTCTGCTCTCAGTCTGTGTTCTCCCAACTCCACACCAACTTGGATTTCCCTCCAAACAGTAAAATTACCTGTTGCTACACGATATGTCTCTCCTAAACTCCTGCTCTTCCTTAGTATCTTCAAAGTCCGCCACACGAGGCCCTGATAAAGGGCAGTTTAAAGGAAAGATCGCATTAGAGCCTCTTCCCCCGAAAGCTACGTCTGTGCTTCTTGTAGCCGTGCACCCTCTGGGCCTCCATACAACCACAGTAACCATTGACTTTGGCTTAGTTGTCCGGTTCTTGTGAACTGCTTCCCTCGCTCCGTGCTCCCTCTACGCCTGATGGAGCCTTCACATTTGCTGTGCCTCTGACCGCTGGTGTCACTGCAGGGTCCTGTATTTGCTGTCGTGCACGTTTGGAAGTTTCCCCGCACTTTGCCTATCTTGCTCTTATTTGAGGAGCCACTTTTATCACTCACAATGGTTAGCAGCCAGAGCTGTCTATGCCCTACCGCACAAGCAGCAGTGGAAGCATTGCTGGGCTCTAGGGCAGCTCCTCGAATTGCCAGGAAGATGGAAGGACCAGACCATCGAGAAGGCCAGAGATGAGGAGATGGCAAACGCATACTTCTCATTGGGCATTTAATGCAGATGCCCAGGAACATCCTTCGCGTTTGTATTTCTTTGTGCCACTAGATAAGCCAAAGGGCATGCGCAGTGCTGGTCTGGGTCTCGTGGTAGTAGTGCTTGGGTCGTTGTCTTTGGAATCCCTTCCTAGGAGGGGTAGCAGAGAAGGATGAAGAGTTCAGCTGAAAGGCAAAGCAGGTCCGTAGCCTGTGCACTGAAAGGGCAGGCAGGAGGATGGGCACTGCTCTACACTGGTACTTTATGTGGGACTGTTTGCGCTCATTCTCTGTTGGGCTCAATCTTAGTGTGATGTCCTAGTCATTTGCATAGTTGACCATTTGGAGTGTGTCCTCTTGGCAGCTGCTACTCAGTGAGGTGGATGGCATTGCTATCTCATCCTGGGGGAGGCATGGAAACTGCTGAGCAAAGAGGTGGCTGGGATTTAGCAAAAGACAGGTGTGGTTGGGACTCACTTGAGCCTCTGGCTCCTGAGCCCCCATGGCTGTTCCCAGCTGGCTATACTAGCGTCTCTGCACCACCACAGTGTACACGCATGCTGCGTGTGCTGTCACAGGGTCTGGAAGGTGCCACAGCATATCCACTGCACAGAATTGCTTCACAGTGGACCTGGATGCAGAGTTGGAGTCAGGGAAGGTTAATTTGGTATTTTGTATTCTTGTTCTGACTACCTGTGTTGCTTAATGTTGTAACATGTCTCTGGTTGACTGCAGCCATATGTCATTCAAATGGAACCTGTACTTTGGCATTGGCCTGACAATCACTCAGCTGTGGAACACAGCAATGAAAATTACGAAAACTGTATCTGTTCATTAGACCAGCGGAGTCTATAAGCATTTTTGTGGCCGTGCCCTGCAACTCTGCGCTCTGGCCAATGAGAGTACAGTAGGTTAAGGCCTTGAGCCTCCCCTACTGTGCATTGTATATTTGTTTCACACTTGCAGATTGCTGTAAAAGCCAGATAGATGAGCACTTTAAAAGATTATAGCAATGGAAAATGCGTTTTGGGAACGAACGGCCTCAAAACAAGTATTATAAGAGGTGTTCTAGTGGATTCTTTTTCATATCACAGTAAACACTTCTGCGGACTTAACAGTTTTAATTTGGGGAGTATCGCATAGTTTTTCTGTTTTAGGAGAAGAGGGTTTGTGCCCTATTGTTTCTGTAAGTATCATGCCAGCTCTCACTGAGACTTGAGCTGTATCCATACGCTCTGTGAATATGCAGCAGAGCATGTGTGTGTGCATTCATGTGTGTTTGTGTATGTATGTCTGTGTGCTTACACATGCGTGTGCTGAGTGTTCTTGCGTTCCAGACTTGATCTTTCATAGGAAAATGAAGTCAGTTGTTTCATGCCTGAGAGAACAGCAAAACAAAAATTCTACAGGCCAAATTTCAAGCCCTCTGCACAGCAGCAGATGGCAAACTGTAATCGGAGGAGGGTCCTGCCAGCCTTGGTTTCAGAAGTCTGTTCCAGTGGGGACTGTGGGCCTCTGGGAGCCCAGATGCCCCCTGAGGGTGTAATTGAGCTGTTAGAGGAGCCAGGTGGTAAAAGAGCAGGCTGATGCCACCCAGAGGAAGAAGAGAGTAGAAGGAGAAAAGTGAAAGTCAAGAAAGAGGCGTGGTCTGGGGAGACTAATAGCGCCCAGAGAAAAATGGAGAGAGGTGTATGTAAGAAGAGAGAAGGAAGGAGTTGGAAAACGGTAGAGTGCTAGTGGAGAGTGAGAAGAATCGGACTGTTCTGTGAGCGTGTCCTCCAAGGCTTCCTACGAGCTCCTGTTGGGTGGTGTACTGTTGGCAGGCTGAGTATGGAACCAAGGCCCGCTGCGTGCCGGTCAAGCACTCTACCACCGAGTCACAGCCTAGCCTTATGATGCATTACTTAGGTGCCCAAAACAATGATCTGTGAACATTAACAAATACTTGTAATTAATTAAAACTTGTTATAAGTTTTGCATAAGGAAATATCAGGGACTTTTTTCAGAAGTTTTGCAATTTTATTAAATATTTGTATATTTGTCAAACAAAGAAAACGTTTGAACTGAAGATAGTTCACATAGTCATTTCCTCATATTTCTAGTTGCGGATAACAGGAGGACCTGGAGAGGGTTCTAAAGTGAGTGGTAGACATTGGAGAGGATTTCTCTAGGATTTCCCAGCTCTTCGTCAGGTGACTTGTACACACACACACACAAACACACAAACACACGCATGCCCGCACACAGATGTTTGTTCTGGGTGGTTTGGCGACCCTCGATGGCTGATTTCATTTCCTGAGGATTTGTAAATTGCTGCTAGAAGAAGCTTAAAATGCTCCTCTAAACCCAGATTGAACCCTCGAATATGGTCTTTGAAATTTAAATATTACAGATTTTAAACTCTAGCAGATTTTTTGGAAGAAATTGTATTATTTTTGGTGGTTAAGATTTTCAAAGCTTTGGACAAATAGTCTGTGCTTACTGTTTTTTTTTCTTCTACCCATACACACATGTGCATATATATGCAGGTTCTGTTTCTTCATATGTGCATTTGGCTTGTCGTCTTCATTATTGGTCATCACATTTTAGGAACGTGGGAAAGACGTGGGCTCTGGTGCTCTAACACTCGACTTCTGACAGCATCCAGCATTGGAACTTAGTCCAAGTCTGCATATTGGGCATGCCCAGTGTTTGTGCATGCTGTCCTTGAGGGGAGGTTATCAGGAGACACAAATGCAGACATTCCTTTAGAAAGACACCTGTCTGTCTTAGAATGCAGTATTTTACTTCGGGGAGTTGCTGTGTCCCATTGCCCTGGGTTGAGTTCCTGAGACAGAGCTGTGTCCTTGCTAACAGTGGGAGGCCATCCTGAAAGTGAGGAATTTCTGAGCGACTTGAGTGTTCTTCATACTGGAGTTTTTGAGACTAAACTACAAGTTATTTGCTTGGGTAGTACTTCGTGTGCTTCTGGTCTAGGATAAATTGTGCTCAATTATAGAGTCAGCCATTCACACAGCCAGTGTTTTCTGTGAGCGTCTGCCATATGTATACCCTGGCCAGCATTAATCAGCGTCCTCCGGCATTACCTCATCATGGCTATAATTGGTCCTTGTTTTGCTTATGTGTCTCATTCTTGTCACCTGTTACTGTTACTCAAGTCCTTTGTTTTCTCTCTTTTATTTATGTGTTTGTGTTTATTGTGTGTGTGTGTTTATTGTATGTGTGGGTAGGTGGGTGTATACTTGCCACTGGGCTTGTGTGTGGGTCAGAGGACAGCTTATGAGAGTTGGGCTTTTGCTTCTGTTACTCAGGTTCCAGGCATTGAGTTCAGGTTGTTAGGCCCTTGGTACCAAGTGTCTTTACCTCTGAGCCTTCTTACCAGGCCCCCGCTTTCTTTCTGCTGTTGGTGGACAGCCTAGTCCTCTGTCCAGTCTCCTCTTTTTAGGCCTGGCTTAGCCCATGTTCTTGGAATCCTTTTTCCAAACCCTCATCTTGTGGGTCCCTTCTCTTCTGTGGGCCTGTGTTGTTGCTCACAGTGTCCTCTGTCCTCTGTTCCCCGGCATGTGCTGTTGCTGTCCTGCTTACATTATGCCAGTGTGCCAGGATTTTCCTGCCCTCATTTGCGGAGCCTGGCTGGTTCTGTTGTCACTTACATTTGTATAAGGAACTGTTGGATATTTGGGTAATGAGGAGTAGTTGCTTGGGCTAGCAAGACATAGGTGCAGACTTCCACTCTGAGGGCATTGTGGTTAGTCTTACCAGAATCCAGCGTGGTCAGCTGGCTGCGCTCTGCAGCCGTGGTGATTCTCTCTGTGAGTAGACACTGAATCTATCCTGTCATAGATTGCTGCAGGGTTTAGTGAAACTACCTGTGTGTAGCACTGCCATGGTCATGGGTGCTGGTTTTCAGTGAAGGAAACTGACATCAATGGGGAAGTGAAATAATGAGGTTGTTGGGTAGTTAGAACTGCCAGAGATGGTTCTAGAAAAGAGTTGGTTGGAGCTAACGCACTTTATACTGTGTTTTGTGGTACATTTTTTTCCCCCTGAGAGAGTAGAACGAAAATAAGGTTGTGATATAAAAATGTTAGCAGAGGACCCTGCAGGGATGGAGAACGCACTGGCAAAACTCCTGCTTTTTCTCAGGCTAGCCCTGGCTAGCAGCAGGCTCTGGCCCTCTGTGGGCAGCTGTCCTGGTCAGGGTCTGTTGGACCCCCAGGATTCCAGAGGTGTGTTCAGTAGCTCGTTCCTACACACCCAGTTCTTCCTGAGTTACTGTTAGCTTCTGTTTTTGAGAAATCTTGTCGTGAACTCTGGGTAGCATTCGTAGGTATTTCTCTAATTCTTTCTGCTAAACTTGGCAGAAGTCAAATGGCCTGGAGCCTTGGCGCTCACACAGCACCTGGGCCTTAAAGTCTGATGACCTAGAGCCTGGGCCCTCACACAGCAGCTGGGTCTTGCTCCCCAGGCAGTGACAGTCAGGTCCCTGGGATGCTTCACTCGCAGGGAGCCGTCTGGAAAAGCAAAGTAAGCCACAGCCTGCCCTTGTACTCATCTTCGCAGCGAACCACACATGCTCTCTCAGGGTCTGTGGAATCCTCCTGCTTCAGCATCCTGAGTACTAGGATTACAGGTTCTATTGTGCATAGCCACCTCAGCTAGACTATTATTTTTTTTTTCAATTTAAAAAATATAGTTCAGGGGTCTGGAAAGGTCTTTCAATGGGAAAGTGTTATCTAAACATGAGGACCCGATTTCAGATCTCCTCCACATACATATAGAAAGCAAGAGGTAAAAACTGAACTGGATGCGACCACACATACCTGTAATCCCAGCACAGAACAAACTGCGCTTGTGGACTGTAGAGTGCTTGTGTAGCATGCGTGACCCCCAGTGTTACATGAACCATTGGTGTGACGCAGACCTGCCACCTCAGCACTTCTGGGACAGGGGCAGCAAGATCAGAAGTTCAAGGTTATCTTTGCTCGAACTGACTTTGAGGCCAGCTTGAATACTTGAGATATGTCAAGAAAGAAAAAGACAGTGGCTGCGCACCACTGACTTTCAGCCTCTGCTTGCTGCTCTCCTTGTCTCACCTCTGACCTCCCCTTTTCCCCCAGCACTATGACCTCCATCTCCCTGTTCTCAGCCCAGATCTGAGCTTCCTGGCCACCTGCTTTGGCCTTCAGTCTACTTTGAGACTCGAGGAGCCAGGCATGCTTGGGGGCCAGTCTGGTTCTCTTCATTGTGTTTGCGGTGTTTCTTTGCTTTCGTACATTGTCTTCACCATATTTGACACTTCAGGTGAGTGCTAGTCCCTTAGCCCGTGGCATACTTAGATGCTGTACATTTCAAAGGCCATATTTCAAACACCACAGTTTTTAAGTTTTTCAGTTTTGAGATAGTACGTCTTTTTTCTGCTGATTTTGTACATATCTATCTCCTTTTCATGAGAGAATGGTGGCTAAAGAGGGTGTGGTGTGGAAACTACCTGCTTCTTACTCAGGAAGCTGGAGGCTGCAGGCAGCAGTCATGGGCCTGACTTCAGATCGTCCATAAAAACAAAACAGAGATCGCTTCTCGGCCTTTTTGTCTAAGATCAAGTGTAAAGACAAAGTGTGACATCAAATGGGACTCTGTAGAATGTTTCTGTGTCATTTAAAAATAGAAAACATGAAGCAGCCTCAAAGACTATAATACTAAATACCACTCACAGTCACATGTACAGGCATATGTGTCCACTTATATAGTGCATATACATACCACACACACACACACACACACACACACACACACACACCCTTTGACCCTGTGACCGACAATCCTGAAGGTATCATAAGATCTGCAGTGATTCTGTCTTTCCTCCCATTCTCTGGCTGACTTCCCTTCTGAGTAAGGTGCCAGCTGCTGCTCTGTTGGCTCTTTTAAAATCGGTGGGCTCTGTTTCCCCAGCTCCACTCAGGAGTTATCTCAGAGAAAACAGCCTTTTTAATTAAATATTCCTTGCACGTGGTCCCGTCACACAGCTACAAGGCTGACATTGCAGCCTCAGCAAAGGTTATCTCTTGAAAATTCCCAGAGATTCCCCTTTGGCGCATCCATGTTGGCAGCTGGGTTTATGTAGGAAAGTGGAAAAGCTCTTGACTTCTCTTCCTGTGCTATATAAAGCTAGAATCACTGCCAGAAGGTTGGGGGGGGTCACAGACTTTCTGAGTCTCAGTGTGGTGATCAGAGTCTTCCCGTGTGCCTGTGAGCAAGTGGGGGCTGTGAGACCATGAGCACACTGCAGCCTGGCTTTGGTTTTGAAGTCTCACTGGAACCCCTGCCAGTCTTACGTGTGTGCAGAGTGTGGTCACAATTTATCTTATGTGTGTGTACACTGTTGTCACACTGCTGGTCTCGTGTGTATGTACACTGTTGTCACACTGCTGGTCCTGTGTGTGCACACTGTTGTCACACTGCTGGTCCCGTGTGTGCACACTGTTGTCACACTGCTGGTCATAGGTGTGTGTACACTGTTGTCACACCGCTGGTCTCTTGTGTGCTCACTGTTGTCACACCGCTGGTCTC
>LOJH01019989.1:8684-20962 GCA_001685095.1 Ellobius talpinus | reverse complement strand
TCTCTACTCAGAAAACTGGCTCTTCGGTGCCCACAGAGGAGCTTCCAATCTGTTGATTATCATCCCTAGAACGTTATGAATTTGGCCAATTGTTTGGACTTGTCTCTTATTGCTTCTAATCCAGAGCTCTTCTCTTCATATTCTAATTCCATTCTTTCTCACCTCTAACCTGCTCATCAAATAATCATCATCTCCTTCTGTCTTATTTGGAGATCCCCAAATCCTTTGAAATCCTTACAAATTATCTCTTCATTTCTTACCTAGAATCTTTCCCCTTCTAGAATTTCATCTACTCCTTCCTGGGGTCTTTTTTTTTCACATTGGTCTTGCCTCCTTCTTAGACTATGGAACTAGAAGATAGATTCCTTGCCTTATAATTGAACAAACAAAAGTAAGGTTGATATAGGGATGTAGTGAAATCAGATGCAAGTTAAACATTTTAATGTTACTTTTACAGATTTCCATTAATCTTGTTTTAATAAGTTTGTATCTTGTATGACAGAGTTAAATATTAGCTGATCTTTCTTTAACATTATAATTATCCTTGGTAGTCATGGGACTGTCTAAAATGAGTCACCCTGTTATTAAACTGTGTTTTCTTTGATTACATGCTTACATACAAAACCCAAAGAAATTAGTAGCAGTTAAATCTTTTATGGTCCTCTCATTCCCAATTTCCTGGTTTTCCTGTATGGTTATTTTGTTCCTTTTCTCAATTTTGGTTATGAAAATGTAGTTCTAACATGACTAACTTAAAGAGGAGAAAAGACTATTTTGCCTCGCACCTCAGAGGTTTTCCTTCATGGTCCTCTGGCCCCACTGCTTCTTGGCCTTTATAAGGCAGAACGTGATGTAGGGCCTACCTCCTTTGGCTTCTGTCTTGCTTTGTTGACCATTTAATTATTAATCCATCAAAAGTATATCCACTTATGAGATCAGAACCCTCATGATGTATTCACTATCTAAAAGCCCACCTCTGCACGTAGCTGCAGCGAGGACTAACTCTTCAATTTACAAGGGGACGATTTGCATCACGACAAAGACTGAAAACAGTTCTAGTAGTACTCCGTGGTGCTGGCTTCAGAACGTTGACCTCTGGGATACGGTATAACCGTGTAAAATGGTTTCCAAGTTTTATAAGCTCCCTTTTCGTCATAGCCTTTCTCTTTCCTGTGATTAATATTCTAAAACTGGCATTGTTTTCTGTTAGTAAGAGCTTAGGTGAGGAAACCGTGATCTATTAGCTTTGTGACATTTTACAGAGTACTTCTTTGAAGTGTAATTGCTGTACCTGTGGGATCATGATGATATGAACTGTCCTCTCTTTGTGAAAATCCAATTTGATGAAAATTATGAATGTTCTGTAATCTTTTAGACAACACAGTTATTGTAGCACTGCAGTAGAGGAGCAAGCAATCATGCATATTCTTCTGGTCAGTTGTTAAGGTCTTTTGAGTCATGCTTCTAACTAAGCTTTCCTTTTACCTCACTGATGTCTTTTTTTTTAAAGTGACATACACTATATTAACTTTACTGAGATGAGAAAGTCTTCCTAGAACTTTATAGGTAGGGTAGAGTGGATTGTTGTTAAACCTTTGGAAAAATAACTATGTAGACTAATCATCTACATAGAAGCACAGCATAGCCCCTTTGTTTTTAGATGATGAGATTTATCTTGAGCTGTCTTGGGTTTTGTTACCTAAGAGAAAAAGTTGAAAAAAGGAAATATTTACCAACCAATGGCTGGAATGGTGGAGGGAATCTTCTGACCTGTGACAGCCAGAAAGCAAAGAGAAAGGGTCCAGGGACAAAACATGCTTCTCTGGTGTCCCTACTGACTGCTTTCTGTACCAAGACCCTACTTCCTAAAGTTCCCAGTACTTCCCAAAATAGCACCCACCAAGGACTGTGCCTTAAACACAAGAGTCTGTGGGGAACATTTCATATTCAGAGCTTTGGATATATATTCAAAAACCCTTATTAGTCCTTTATGTATTTCTAATATAGTGTATGAAATTATTCACTGAAGAATTTAGAGGAGTATAAAAAAAGCTAAAGGATAGACATTCCAAATTTTGCTCTCATTATTATTGCTATTAGCACTGACTCCGACCCATACCTCCCCCACTCACTGATCCACTGGAAGAGCTGTGTATAGCACAGTGTTTTCTGCTTTTCAATCACTCAATGTTTTACTCCATTAAAACTTGAGAATATTTTGGTAGATGATAAATATCAGCTGTTAAATTGCTAAGTTTAAAATTTGTAATTATATTTTACCTAATATATATATATTTATATTATACACTAAAAATTATCAAAAATTTAGCTAAAGCTTTCAATGCATTCAAATGGTAAGTCTTCTTGTGAAAAATGACATCAGAACCCTTCTTTCTCTTGGATTAATAAATGGATGTTTATTGATTATTACTGACAATTTTCTGGGTTTTTTGTTTGCTTGTTTTTTGAGACAGGGTTTCTCTGTGGCTTTGGAGCCTGTCCTGGAACTAGCTCTTGTAGGCCAGGCTGGCCTTGAACTCACAGAGATTTGCCTGTCTCTGCCTCCCGAGTGCTGGGATTAAAGGTGTGCACCACCACTGCCCGCCAATTTTTCTGTATTAGCATTATGAGAGATATGACACGATCCCTTTCCTTGGAGAGCTTATTTTCTTACAGAGGACTGGTCATAACTAGTAAGTACTGTTAATGACAGATATGGGGGCATGAAGTACTAAATATAATGTAGAATTAATGAGAGGAAAGAGAACAGTGTGTGCTGGAGTAATTAGAGAAGGTGGCAGGTATGGCAAGTTTTTATTCTTAAACCAGGTCATAAAGATGACCAAGACTCAGTTTCCTAGAGGTATAGAGGAAAGAATTTTTCTATTTGCAGAGAAAATCAAATCATTTTCAGTGATGACCAAGAACCTCAAGTACCTGGCCTGGTCAGAATAGAAATGAAGCCATTGTGAGCTTTTGTGTAAGAGAATAATACGGGAGTGTTTTATAGGGCAGAAAGAGTATCGCAAACAACATGGGGACATGTAGTCAAAACGTTAGATAACAAACACTGGGCTATTATAGCGGCAGTGTGCTGGAGAAAGAGATATTGGTAGGATGTTTGAAAGGAAACATCAGTAAATGCCTTTATTGACTAGATTTGAAGGTTATACAGGAAATGTGTCATTAAACTTTATATAAAAATTTATTCTGAACATTTCAGTCAACTCCAAGATGACCCAAAATATCAGAAAACCATAGTTAGAAAACAGAGTACAGCTGGGCACAATGCTATCTGTCTTTATCCCCAACACTTCAGAAACCGAGACAATAGGATGGAGGTTAGAGCCAAGACCATGCTGGGGTACACAGGAAGAAACATATAATAAACAGGAAAGTACATCATGCCATTGTGCTCACCAAAAGTATTGAGTCACTTTTCAAGGCATTTTCTAAATCCTTTCAGCAAAGAGGCTAAAAAAAAAAAAAGAAAAATGCTGGATTACCACTCAGAGTGTGTCAGAGCAGTGGGGGTGTTACCACCTAGTTAATTACTGAATCTATTAAGATGCTCAGCTTGGAGCAATATTTATGTGTCGACTTAGAGTGAGATCCAAGTCATATTTATTCAGACGTCAATTGTTTACTTGGAATTTGCTTATGTAATTGATGGGAGAATAGTACACAAAGCATTAATTACTTTTCTTATCAGAATGATTAAAAACAAAAAAGGTAAATGAGACCCCCGAAAGGTTGAGGAAAAACATAACTTGAAAAGTCTTCTCAGTGGCCGGGTGGTGGTGGTACACCCCTTTAATCCCACCACTCAGGAGGCTGAGACAGATAGATCTCTGTGAGTTTGAAGCCAGCCTGGTCTACATGGTTAGTTTTAGGACAGTCAAGGCTATACAGAGAAACCTTATTTCATCCCACCCCCCAAAAGACTCATTAGTGTAATAGTAACAAAACAAGTTTCTAACTCTGTAGCTAAGATGCCTCAGTACCTCTGTAGCCAAGATTTTAAATCATACAGCCATTTGGTAACTGATTTTTTATATCTATATCTCATTGGTTCTAAAATTCACCTTTTTCTTTTTTTATTTCAACAATTTTAAGTTGGATTGTATCCTCCTGTGGTTATCATTTTGTTATTCTTGGCTAGCCAATCAGTATATACCTACCATTACCTTCATCCATTTCTTTTTCTATTTTGTGTGTGCATCAAAGTTATATAGGATAAATTATATCCAAATAAGTCTAAAAGAATTGTGTCAGTAAAGAATCAGTGTCAGAAGTGAAAAAGCAAAGTTTGAGAGCATGGTTTTGTTTCCCAATAGAGCATAAATTGGCAGGCCTTTAATATATATATATATATTTGAGACAAGATTTCTCTGTAGCTTTGGTGCCTGTCCCGGAACTAGCTCTTGTAGACCAGGCTGGCCTCTAACTCACAGAGATCTGCCTGACTCTGCCTCCTGAGTGCTGGAATTAAAGGAGTGCACCACCACCGCCCTGCTAAAATACTTATTTTTATATATGGGGGTTTTGTCTGTACATATGTATAGGTGCCATATGTGTGCAGTGTACATGGAAGCCAGAAGAGGGCATTGGATCTCCTGGAACTGAAGTTACAATTATGAGCAGCCGTGTGGGTTCTAGGATTGGAACTGGTGTCCTCTGCAAGAGTAGCAAGTGCATTTAACTGCTGAACTATCTCTCCAGGCCTAAACTTGTGTGTTTTTAAATGAAAGTATCTTAAATTTGATTAAATGTGGTATAAAAATAGCTGATAATGGCAAATCTTCACCAATGAGATATAGATAACTAAAATAATTGTTTATTTACTTATTATTGAGATAAGGTCTCACTGAGTATTGCTGGTTGGTCTAGAGCTCATTTTTGTCGAATAGACTGGCCTCAAAATCACAAAGATCCATTTGTCTCTGTCTCCTGAGCTCTGTGATTAAAAGCATGTGCCAACATAAAATAGTTTAAATATGTATCCTTCCATTGACTCAAATTGGAAGAGCCCCTTGGGTTCTTTAAATGTGGACTTGGGATACTGGGAAAAAAGTTTCTCTCAATGATGTAAGTATCACCTGTGCAGATCGGAAACATCTGTGCAGGATCCATTTCTGAAATGGTACTGGATACTGGATACAAACCCTCCTAAAACTGTAGATATTAGCAGTATTAACAGGTGCATTTTCCTCAAAGCAGTTTGCCTTTCTAACCTTAAATCACTATGTGGTCCAAGTAAGTCTCTCTGTCTCTCTCTCCATCTCTGCCTCTGTCTCTCTCTCTCTAGATTATATATAAAGAAAAATCTGTCTATTTATAGATTTTATTAGTATTGGCAACCTATTTATTCATATTGAACTTCTATTAGTCAGTAGTACAAAACATACAAGCAAGCAAACATAAACAGTCCTTACTCTGAGCAATTTAAAATCTGATATTGGCTCATCAATGCTTAGGCTAAGGACTGCAAAGAAAACATCAGCAACAAAAAGTCCTAGGACACAGAGGGACAAGGGGCTCAATATCCTTCAATAAGGGTGACCAAGTAGTGGAGATACTATATAGAACGGGGGAGAAGGCTTTAGGTAGAGTGTCCAGTCTCCTCAGGAAGGAAGATGTGAGCCTCCTTCAGAGGGATGCTGCACTAGTCTCAAATCATTGCCTGGATTGTAAGTTCAAGATGTTGTCTCACTCCCTTTGCTACCTGACTGTGCTTCCTCTGGGTGTTTGGTGGAGTCTGTACACAGAGAGTCTGGGACTATTGTGCAGTGCCCTCCCGAGGGAAAGCAGCCTCAAGGTAATGCTCATGCCACTGTAGACTTGGGGAGAGCCTTCCTATCCCATTCTAGTGAGAATTGCCACAGTGTGTGCAGTAGAAGCTCTTTTTGTTCCCTGCTCAGGGTACCACATACAACAGTGGCCATCTTCTTGCTGCTCAGCTGCCCCTCCAGTCTAGGCAGTTCTGAGTATGTTTACCATTTATGCAAATCAAAGGTGAATATATGAGGACATTTGTATTGGGGATGATATAAAGCCTCTTGATCTAGAATACGCTATCTCTTTCCAAAGTAAGCAATAGAAACTTCAGTTTTCAGTACTAGAGGTTTTGGCCGTTTCTGAATCTTATACACTGGAGGTAGGTTGTTTTTCTTCTCAGCAACACATCATGGGCAGAAACATACTTTCCTGTGGATTTACCCAGCAAAATGACCAGTGTATGCGATGTATCTGTATGTCTTTACAAGTTCATGTTCCCGAGCTGATAAGTAGAAATAAAGTTGGTGTGTTAAGTTAGGAGGATGCTACTCTTTACTACTAAGGGGCACAGTGATTCAGGTAAGTAATTTGAAGTCTTCCACCACCTGACGTAACCTTGGTTTGGTCTGTAGGTATGTTTTAATTTTGCTTGTTATTCACTTTTAATGGGGTTTGTAGAGCATGCTTATAGATGCAAAGCCAATTGATGGCAAACAAGAAGTGATTTAACTGTGTGGTGTGCTGTTAAGAGACTTTGTAGGAAACTTCAAATGCACAGAAAGAAGCTCTGGCTACCTATTCCAAAGTGTGTAAAACACTACTCAGCCTGGTAAAGGTCTGACAACAGTGTTTTACACACACCACACATACCTACGGGGGAGTGGGGGGTGTTCTGATAAAGAGCTGTTGAGCTTTCTCAGTTAGATCTCTGAATTAACCTACATAAGCCCTGAGGCTAAGCGCCTTCAGAGAGTGTGAGGTGAGGGCAGTCTGCACCTGCGAGGCATTGATGCTGGCTTAAATGCTTTTCACTGCTGACAATCCAGCTTTCTCTAAAGAGACACATTGTTTTCAAACCTGCCTCAGGCATATCATTAGAACCAATCTATTGAAAAGGAATTGTTTGGAAATAAATAAAACCTTTTGAGCTGTAGTAGAACCTTGGAGATGGTTATCTCTAGTTCCAATAGAAAGTTTCTTCCTGACACCAGGCAAGTCCTGTGTGGCCTTTAGCTGCAAAACATGGTGGTCCAAACTTGCCACATCCTCTCTGGGAGAGAAAGGCCCCTCTCAGCTTTGTCTGCTGTTTTATTGTAGGGTTCTTGATCAGACTCCTCAGAGCTACAGAGACCCTTGGTTCCCTCACACACTCCTACCGAGGACCGTGTTGCTGACTTGAAAGGAAGATTACTATTCCGCTTGCAGTTGTTGCTTAGTAACATTTGTCATTGTGTTTCTGGTGACAGCGTGAGCAGTGATCATTAAAAATTAAACTCCCAGAGCTGCTAAAGCAGGAGGAAGTGGGAGCTGTGAAGCCACCACTGTGTTCACTTGCTTAGAAACCGTTTACTCTTAGGCTTACATGTAAATCTTGCGGAAAACATTGCACGTCTCTGGTTTATATTAAGCCACATACAGCACACTAACTGACATTGATTTTTGTCCCCTGCAGCTGGAGTGGATCACTAAGACATTAGGGTGGGGGGGGAACCTTGCAGAATGGTCTGGAATTACAATCAGACGGCTGCTCGGTGTCCCGGAGCAAACAAGCTCTAACCTGTTCTGTGTCTCTCTCTGCTTCCTTCCCACAGTTCCACCAGGTGAGAAGAGTGATGACCATCCTTTTCCTTACTATGGTTATTTCATACTTCGGTTGCATGAAGGCTGCGCCCATGAAAGAGGCAAATGTCCATGGACAGGGCAGCTTGGCCTACCCAGGTGTGCGGACCCATGGGACTCTGGAGAGCGTGAATGGGCCCAGGGCAGGTTCGAGAGGTCTGACGACATCGCTGGCTGACACTTTTGAACACGTGATCGAAGAGCTGCTGGATGAGGACCAGAAGGTTCGGCCCAACGAAGAAAACCATAAGGACGCGGACTTGTATACTTCCCGGGTGATGCTCAGCAGTCAAGTGCCTTTGGAGCCTCCTCTGCTCTTTCTGTTGGAGGAATACAAAAATTACCTGGATGCCGCAAACATGTCTATGAGGGTCCGGCGCCACTCCGACCCAGCCCGCCGTGGGGAGCTGAGCGTGTGTGACAGTATCAGCGAGTGGGTTACAGCGGCAGATAAAAAGACTGCAGTGGACATGTCGGGTGGGACGGTCACGGTCCTGGAGAAAGTCCCGGTATCAAAAGGCCAACTGAAGCAATACTTCTACGAGACCAAGTGTAATCCCATGGGATACACGAAGGAAGGCTGCAGGGGCATAGACAAAAGGCACTGGAACTCGCAATGCCGAACGACCCAGTCGTATGTTCGGGCGCTTACTATGGATAGCAAAAAGAGAATTGGCTGGCGATTCATAAGGATAGACACTTCCTGTGTATGTACACTGACCATTAAAAGGGGAAGATAGTGGATTTATGTTGTATAGATTATATTGAGACAAAAATTATCTATTTGTATATATACATAACAGGGTAAATTATTCAGTTAAGAAAAAATAATTTTATGAACTGCATGTATAAATGAAGTTTATACAGTACAGTGGTTCTACAATCTATTTATTGGACATATCCATGACCAGAAAGGAAACAGTCATTTGCGCACAACTTTAAAAGTCTGCATTACATTCCTCGATAATGTTGTGGTTTGTTGCCGTTGCCAAGAATTGAAAACAAAACGTAAAAAAAATAATAAATTGCATGCTGCTTTAATTGTGAATTGATAATAAACTGTCCCTCTTTCAGAAAACAGACAAAAGAAAAAAACAACAAAAAAAGAACAAAAATTTGAACCAAAACATTCCGTTTACATTTTAGACACTAAGTATCTTCGTTCTTGTTAGTACTCTGTTTTACTGCTTTCGACTTCTGATAGCGTTGGAATTAAAACAATGTCAAGGTGCTGTTGTCATTGCTTTACTGGCTTAGGGGATGGGGGATGGGAGGGGTATATTTCTGTTTGTTTTGTGTTTTATTTTGTTTGTTTGTTTGTTTTGTTTTTTAGTTCCACCAGGAGTAGGGATGGAGAAAATGTCTTCAGTATCCATTCTGGTTGATAAAAGGCTGCATTTGTATGTTGTAAAGATGTTTGCAAAATCCAATCAGATGACTGGAAGTGAATAAAAACTAAGGCAACTGAATGAAATGTTCACACTCCACTGCCCATGATGCATCTCTCTGGTCCCCAGCTCACCCTTCTGGCATGGGTCAGGGAAAGCTGCTTTTATCAGGAAGACCCACATTTGTTCAAAGTACATTCTTCCCCTCTCTCCTCCGCATTTGGTCTTTTCTTTTTGTTTTGTTTTATCTTAAGGAAGAAAATTTAGTTGCGCGCTTTGAAACATTTTATCACCCCTTTGAACAGGTGAAGGAAGTGTGCCATATGATGGCACTCATGGGAAACGGTGATTTTTTTGTTTTTCCCCCAAAGAGAAAAAGAACAAGAATGAATAATGCAAAATATTGGGGGATTTTTGTTGTTGTTGTTTGTTTGTTTTTGTTTTAAGTAAGTGGTAAGCATTGGGTAAATTATTGTAAGTCCTAACAATATTTTGCAGGTAAAAGTTACTAAGTACAGTCAGATCCTTAAATCAGAGCAGAAATCCACACTGCCATTGAAATGCAGCAGAATGGCCCTGTGGAGGCTAAGTGGAGCTGACATACCATTTCCTGGCAATGCAGGAGGAATTTCTGAGTGGCCAGCCTGAGGTCTAGATGGAGGTGGGGAATGGTACTTGAGACATTCCTAAAGGAAGGCACAGAAGCACCCTTCAGAGTAGGCTATGGAATGATGTGTCAAGAAGCCTAGACCTCCTGCTTTAAGTGCCTACATTACCTAGCAGTGCTTAAGAGGTTCTCAACTGGAGAACCACTCTCGCATCCATCTATGCCCTCCATCTGTTCCTAATTGTGTGTAAAGTTTGATTAATCTGGAGCAGGCTTGGATCCAAATGTGGCATTTTTTTGATGATGAAATTAACGCAATGTGTTAGAAAATGTCTCTTACAAGGATACTTACTTGCTTTGAACCTAGACTTCATGAAGCCTGGGTTTTATTTTTTTGAGATGTTTTGGTAGAAGGAAAAGAAAAAGGCACCAAAACCCAGATGGAATGATCAATGTCAGTAAAGGCTAGAAATTCTGGGCAGAGACAAGACTAAAGAAGTACTTTGCACTGTGGAAGAGGCAAGGACACAGGAGAAAATTTTCCTCCAGAGAAGAGCACAAAAATCTCCTGCAGTTCTGTCTATTCATGGCATGGGTCCCTTCTGTACGTTGCCCTTTGGGGTTAGACATCAGGTTGGTAGCCTGAATGAATGGATCCAGTGAGAATTAGTGTTCAGCCTTCTTCCAAGCATGAATGTTTTAGTGGTTACTTATCTGGGTTCCTGTGCATCAGAAAAGAGTCAGGCAATTGCTTCGACATAAGAGGGGAAAGGATGAACAACAGTGAATGTCCATTGTGACTCAGGGAGTGAAGATACATACATCATCAGCAAACTTTCTTTTTGTCGAACGTTTCCTTTAGTATTTGCCTGTCTTTTGGAGTACCACTGAATACCTGAAAGAAAGACTTTATGTAGCATAGATTGTTTTGTGCTGTTTGACAACATTAATCTTTGTCATTGTTTTTTAACCTATTAAGGAATGTTTGGAATATCTGCTCTATGTTAACTTTTTGCAGCTTCATTCTGAGGGACATCAGTCGAACAAACAAAAGAATCCCCATCACAGTCTTACAGTATTCCAAGAGCCATGTCTGTTAAGTGGCTTCATAGGAGACACTCAGCAACCATGTGGTCAGTGGCTCGCTCTCTTACCCAATAACATACATCATAGTTACATGTTTGGTGGTTTGTGTTGACCTGAGGTTTATTTTTAAAATCTTTCCTTCGTTTCTGTTCGTTCTGGTTCTGGTTCTGTTCTGTTCTGTTCTGTTTTGTTTTTAAAGTCTTGCTGTGGTCTCTTTTTGGCAGAAATGTTTCATGCATGGCAGCAGGCCTGTTGCTTTTTTATAGTGATTCCCATTGAAACTGTAAGTAAATGTCTGTGGCCTTGTTCTCTCTATGGTAAAGATATTCACCATGTAAAACAAGAAAAATATTTATTGTATTTTAGTATATTTATATAATTATGTTATTGAAAAATTGGCATTAAAATTTAACCACATCAGAAGCCTATTGTAAATACAGGTTCTATTTAAGTGTACCAATTAACATATAATATATGTTTTAAATATAGAATTTTTAATGTTTTTAAATATATTTTCAAAGTACATAAAATCTGGGGGTTCTGGGTTTTTTTCTCTTCACTGTTAAATATGAAAATGTGTTTTATTATAAATACATGTGTTCCTTGCTTTAAGACCAACATGACTAGAGGTAGCAACTGAACAGCCCCCACACAGGAAGCTTATTTCAAAGCATGGGGAGGCCAATCCTGAAAATTGTATGCTTCAAAAAAACAGACAGGATTGGGCCTGTCTTCTGTAGTAGAAGACAGGAGTGTCATTTTCTAGGACACTTGAAACTTTTCCCCTTTGAAGAGATATACTTTCATCAAATACCAAACCATGTATCCTAGCAACATCGGGATCCATGAACCAGGGCTGGCAGGCTCTATTTGATTATAAAATAACTGTTTAAAAAAATCAAAGTAGGTTTACTTAGGGATAATGAGAATAAATTGGCTCAAATTTAGAAAGTCAATGACTGAAAATCTTGCAGAAATTCAATATTTGGAGACAGGTCGTGTCCCCTCGGTTTGGAAACGATGCCGTTTGCAGCATGTGCTTGTATCCATTGCACTGATTTAATTTTTGTATGTGGAGCATGCAGATTTTATATCATAGTATCCATGATCTAACAGACTGCTACAATCTCTAAAACGATTTGCTTCCATGATGGCTGCCAAGCCGCTGGGTAATTTAGTTAAAGTGTTTAAAGTTATCACTAAATCTTAGGGAAATAAATGGAAGGATTTTAAATTAGAGAAAGGGCCATTAAGGAAAAGAGCATCTGTTCTGACTCCTCAGGCTCCCTGTTTGAGCACTGACAGCCCATCGCAGAAAGTGGTGAACTATATCTGTGCAATGTATCATTCCTATTTCAAACATACACACATGGTTTTCTCGTGTATTGTCCTATAAATAAGGATCAGGAAAGTCATAACAAACACTGACTTGTGTTGTGTATATGCAAGAGCAAATCGAATGAGATGAATGACTCTAATCTGCCCAGTGCATTTACTCTATCCCCTGAGAGCCCGCTCCCCTGCATGCACGCGCGCGCGCACGCGCACGCGCACACACACACACACACACACACACACAC